>JZKD02S1775064.1:0-28910 GCA_000966675.3 Picea glauca
TTTTGAAGTTAATAAAATTGGTTGTACATGGTTTCTTAAATATTATAAAGTTATGTACTAAAACGACAAAATTGAAAGAAAAATTAAATTTATAGAAAATAATTTAAATTTTTGAATTCTCTTTCATTTAAAATAAAAAAATAAAAAATAAAACATAAATTTAATTTTATCTATTTATATAAACTTTATCTATTTATATAAAAAAAAATTACTCAAATTTCAATTTAATTAAAATTTTCAATTAAAAAAAAAAATTTACAAATTTTAAAAAACAAATTTATTCAATTTTTATTTAATTAAATTTTAACTAAAAACTAATAACTAAAAATTTCACTTAAAAAAATAGATTTTACAAATTTGCTCAATTTTTATTTAACTAAATTTTAATTAAAAACCAAACAAGGATTAAATTTTTCAAATTTTTCTATTAAATTAGTTTTCCAAAAAAAAAATACAATCTCTAAAACAAAATAGATTTGAAGGTTAAAAACAAAATAGAATTGAAGGTGATAAATTTAAATAATCTACATCCTTCCATCTTATATTTATATCTTAATTGTCAATTTGTATTAAATAGTCTACATCCTTCAATCTTGTATTTATATCTTAATTGTCAATTTGTCAATTAATTAAAGGAATCAAATCTATTTCACATATGAAAAAATAAAATAAATCAAAAAATGTTTTATATAACTCACACATTTTAAAATTAAAAACAACACATATCCTATACTCTTATTTAAAACAAATATTTTCCCTTCGAAGACAAGCACAAAATAAAACACATCACCGTATCCCTCTTTATTTTTAGATGTTGAGCATATCCTTCCATTAAATTAACAAGTTACATAAAACAAGTTATGTAGTGTATATGGTGATGTATATTTTGTTTTTAGATGTTGAGTATATCCTTCCATTAAAATAACAAGTTACATAAAACAAGTTACATAGTGTATATGGTGATGTATATGTGTAAAAACATTAAATTTAATTTTCAAAACATTTTTTAAAACCAAACTTCCTAATTTATTAACCTCAAACAAAAATATTTTTTGTATTATCTAATATATTTGTGTAAAAACATTAAATCTAATTTTCAAAACATTTTTTTAAAACTAAACTCCCTAATTTATTAACCCATAATTTGTGTAATCTAACCATGTAGTCATGTATAATTTTTACAAAACCAAACATCCCTCAATTATGAACCCCCAAACATCTCATATTTAAGGTGAAAAGTAACATTTATAAATTAACCCCAAACATCTCATATTTAAGGTGATATTTAAGGTAAAAAGTAACATTTATAATCTAAATATACAAAGATATTAAATCATATAAATCTCAAATTTCATCTTCCAATAATCCAATCACCAAAAAAAAATGCTACATCATAATTAATCAATAAAAATATTTTAAAATAACATTTATAATCTAATATACAAAGAAAGATATTAAATCATACAAATCTCAAATTTCATCTTACAATAAACCAATCACCAAAAAAAATGCTACATCATAATTACTCACTTAATAAAAATATTTTTAAAAATGTAATCCATACTAGCAAAATTAACCACTTAATAAAAATATTTTTAAAAATGTGATACATCCTAGCAAGTAATTTAAATTTCTAAATTAAATAAATCAAAATGAGTGTTAATTAACAATAACATAGATAAATCAAAATGGGTGTTAATTAACAATAACATAGATAAATCAAAAGGTGTAAATGAACAATAACATAGATAAATCAAAATGGGTGTAAATGAACAATAACATTATAATGTTTAATTAATTGCTCAAAATGTTTGGGGAATTATTAAGTCATTTCTTATTTATATGATATCCATACTCTCCCAATAGGATAACAACACTCTTCAACATACATAACATTCAATTGATAAGTGCATTTGCTTCAAAGCAGATAACCACAAAATAATCAACATAAATAACATTCAATTCAATTTAAGGCTTTAATATTGTACAAAACCACACAATATTTGATATCGTATACAACCTATCCAAAAACAAAGGGTTCAAATTCTTTACTCAACCTAGCCTAGAGAAAGGCTAGGGATAAAGCCCCTTGTTAAACACAGGTTTCAAACTTCTTTACTGCCTACACTACAAACACCCCACGAATCTCTTTAGTGCCAAAGTCCCTTTAGGCTTGGGCTAACTAAAGCAAGGCTAATGCAAGAGCCCCTTGAGAAACCTTTGTAGTTCTTAAGCACCCTTAAAAATTGTAGGCTTAGGGTTAGAGGTACTCTCCTTAAAAAGAGTAGGGCTAGGGCTGGGGCTAAAACCCATTAAAAAGGATAGGTCCAAAACTAAGGATGCAAACCCATCAAAAATCCTTAATAACCCTAATAACCCTTCATTAAGGGATCAATCTATTTCCAAATTACATAGTTTTATAGACTTTACACCACACCACTTGGTCTTCGCATAACTTTGGATGGCAAGTGTCTTTGCACAACAACTTTGGATGGCAAGTGTAGTCAAAGGATCAAAAGTGGCTACTACTATAAACATCAATCTATTTCCAAATTACATAGTTTTATAGACNAAACTTCCTAATTTATTAACCTCAAACAAAAATATTTTTTGTATTATCTAATATATTTGTGTAAAAACATTAAATCTAATTTTCAAAACATTTTTTTAAAACTAAACTCCCTAATTTATTAACCCATAATTTGTGTAATCTAACCATGTAGTCATGTATAATTTTTACAAAACCAAACATCCCTCAATTATGAACCCCCAAACATCTCATATTTAAGGTGAAAAGTAACATTTATAAATTAACCCCAAACATCTCATATTTAAGGTGATATTTAAGGTAAAAAGTAACATTTATAATCTAAATATACAAAGATATTAAATCATATAAATCTCAAATTTCATCTTCCAATAATCCAATCACCAAAAAAAAATGCTACATCATAATTAATCAATAAAAATATTTTAAAATAACATTTATAATCTAATATACAAAGAAAGATATTAAATCATACAAATCTCAAATTTCATCTTACAATAAACCAATCACCAAAAAAAATGCTACATCATAATTACTCACTTAATAAAAATATTTTTAAAAATGTAATCCATACTAGCAAAATTAACCACTTAATAAAAATATTTTTAAAAATGTGATACATCCTAGCAAGTAATTTAAATTTCTAAATTAAATAAATCAAAATGAGTGTTAATTAACAATAACATAGATAAATCAAAATGGGTGTTAATTAACAATAACATAGATAAATCAAAAGGTGTAAATGAACAATAACATAGATAAATCAAAATGGGTGTAAATGAACAATAACATTATAATGTTTAATTAATTGCTCAAAATGTTTGGGGAATTATTAAGTCATTTCTTATTTATTTATAATTGCTCAAAATGTTTGGGGAATTATTAAGTCATTTCTTATTTATATGATATCCATACTCTCCCAATAGGATAACAACACTCTTCAACATACATAACATTCAATTGATAAGTGCATTTGCTTCAAAGCAGATAACCACAAAATAATCAACATAAATAACATTCAATTCAATTTAAGGCTTTAATATTGTACAAAACCACACAATATTTGATATCGTATACAACCTATCCAAAAACAAAGGGTTCAAATTCTTTACTCAACCTAGCCTAGAGAAAGGCTAGGGATAAAGCCCCTTGTTAAACACAGGTTTCAAACTTCTTTACTGCCTACACTACAAACACCCCACGAATCTCTTTAGTGCCAAAGTCCCTTTAGGCTTGGGCTAACTAAAGCAAGGCTAATGCAAGAGCCCCTTGAGAAACCTTTGTAGTTCTTAAGCACCCTTAAAAATTGTAGGCTTAGGGTTAGAGGTACTCTCCTTAAAAAGAGTAGGGCTAGGGCTGGGGCTAAAACCCATTAAAAAGGATAGGTCCAAAACTAAGGATGCAAACCCATCAAAAATCCTTAATAACCCTAATAACCCTTCATTAAGGGATCAATCTATTTCCAAATTACATAGTTTTATAGACTTTACACCACACCACTTGGTCTTCGCATAACTTTGGATGGCAAGTGTCTTTGCACAACAACTTTGGATGGCAAGTGTAGTCAAAGGATCAAAAGTGGCTACTACTATAAACATCAATCTATTTCCAAATTACATAGTTTTATAGACCTTACACCACACCACTTGGTCTTTGCACAACTTTGGATGGCAAGTGTCCTTGCACGACAACTTTGGATGGCAAATGTAGTCAAAGGATCAAAAGTGGCTACTAATATAAACATCAATGTAATAACAACTCACAATCCAACACTATTCATAAAATTTACAACTTTGCAAAGATCAAGACATCAAAACACACAACCACAAAAAGGGTCCTACACACAAAGACATCTACCATTCTAGCCTCGTCACAAAGATTGACCTCAATAAGAACAAAACCCACCTCCCCACCACTAAAGCTATCACCCCTCTACTATTTTAACTTTGTCATTATATAAAATACATAACCAAATAAACCAAATGCATAACAAAGAACCAAAGCACATAATAATTGTAACAAACATCTCTAACCATTGATAACAAGAGTCTCATAATAATAATAAATCACAATTTTGAAGATGAAATTCTAAAATTCCACAATTTATGTCACAAAAGTTTAGCATTACTGCTTTCATTAAGGGGATAAGGGTATTCATGTAGAAAAAATTACTCTTCAAAAAAAGAATTGAAATATAACAAAGATAAAAAAAAAAAAAAATAAATAAATAAAATCACAAAATTTTATAATTCCACAACTACATTAAAAGAATTTATGGACCCTTTCTTATTCTTATGTAGCAAACATATATCAACGATAAAAAAAACAGATAAAAAAAAATTAAAATTAAAAAAAAAAATCACAAAATTTTATAATTTCAGATTACATTAAAAGAACTTATGGACCCTTTCTTATTCTTATTGGAATGACTCAACTTTACATTTTTATTGTGAATAAATTCAACTTCACCAATTAAAACTTAATTCTAACCATTTATCAAAAATCCTACAAAACTCAATTCTAATCATTCATAAAAATCCTAAAAATTTGCAATTAATTAAATGAAGAGTAAAGATGTCTTCTCTATCTAATTAAATGAAGAGTAAAGATGTCTTCTCTATATACATCTAATTAAATGAAGAGTAAAGATGTCTTCTCTATATACATCATCCACATTAACAAGTACATCATCGACCTTGCCAAGTTAAAATAAGATGAAAGAGACCAACAAAACAAGCTTTGAATGAAATATTGAGAAGTAACAAACAAAACAAGCTTTGACGGAAATATTGAAAAGTAACAAACAATCACATCAAGGCATTAATAAATACACGTACAAGAAACAGCAATCCTATTGATTAGGAATCGGTAAGGATAATAATAACCAAAATACGTAAAGTAAGAATGTTTGCAACAATTGAATATTATTGTGTCTCAAGGGCTTAAAATCATAGTGTAGAAAAGATGGCCAATGCAACCTCTTCACGGCAAGTAGAACTTAGATCAAAAGGTGAGACCTATACCATGCTAAAGATCAAAGATCCTAGCAAAGCCAAGTGGTGAACTGCGTATATTTCGAAAGGACAACTATACTTGCTCAATATGTAGAAGAGGGGAAGTTCCCTCTACTTGATTTCATTTACTTTGGAAATGGGGGACCATACCCATCAAGATCAATATACTCCTTGTTTGTATACTCGAGAAATTACCTTAAATCTAAGACATAAAAAAAACCTCAAATTGCTTATGTACTCTAGAAAATAGCGTAAACCTAAACATGCAAAAACCCTAAAAATTGTATGACAACAAAACAAACATTAAAAAAATTAAAAACAAAAGAGTAGCTATTGATTTCGTCTCTAAGCAAATCAAAGAACATGGAAAAAAAACCCAAATTGCTCATGTACTCAATTAAATAGCATAAATCTAGACATGCAAAAAGCCTAAAAATGTAGGACAATAAAACAAACATTGAAAAATTAAAAACAAGAGTAGCTATTGGTTTCGTCCTTAGGCAAATCAAAGAAGAGGAATTCGTTTGACAAGAAGCAAAGGAATGTGTTGTGTTGATGAAACCAAAACAACAAGAACGAAGGGATGTGGTGATGGGACCAAGGGAACAAGAAGGCAATCTTTGACATGAAAAACTTAACAGGTACACAATGACCACGCTTTTGTCTAATTCCAAGGGCTAATGTAATTTGTAAAACATATTTGATATTAAAATAGTTTACTAAGGTTTATATTTGTAAAACAATTTTTATATTTGCAAAACAATTTTGATATTAAGATGGTTTAATATGGTTTGAGTAAAATTTAAATGACCATTTTTCAAAAAAGGTATGACCATTTCTGAAAGATACAAAATTCCAGTTTATATCAATAAGAGATTACAATGTCTCTTATTAAAATGTCGTTTTCTTGAAAAAAAAATAAACAAAAAATTTTAATTTGAAATTTTGTAATAATTTTGACATGGTATAGAGTTTATATCAATAAAATTACAAGTTTATATCAATTAGATTCCAATGTCATTTTCTTGAAAAATAAATAAACAGAAGGCTTCAATTTGAAATTTTGTAATAATTTGGACATGATAATATCTAAAACATCCTCACCTTTTGTGTATTATTGTGTTGAAGAATGTCGCTACAATGTCTTTTTAATACAAAATCAACCACTTTAGTAAAAACAAAAACCAAATGCAAGAGAAAAACACAAGTGAAAACCATGGGGACAAACACCAAGTTAGATTAATCATGATTACTTATGTTTTAAAAACAAATTCGTTAAATTAATCTTAATTTTCTTGATAAAACAAGTAAAGAGTAATTAAAATAATTTTGATAAAACAGGTAAAGAGTAATTAAAATAACTTTCATTTTATCAACAAGTGGTTAGTTTAGTAAACCTGTAATAAGTAATGCATGATATTTAATGTAATCAAATATATTTAAAGGTTTAAAAAATTCCATTATAAAAAGTTATTAAGCACCTTAGTGTTTTTACCAACTTGGTGAAGAAAATAATAAATGNTAATTGCTCAAAATGTTTGGGGAATTATTAAGTCATTTCTTATTTATATGATATCCATACTCTCCCAATAGGATAACAACACTCTTCAACATACATAACATTCAATTGATAAGTGCATTTGCTTCAAAGCAGATAACCACAAAATAATCAACATAAATAACATTCAATTCAATTTAAGGCTTTAATATTGTACAAAACCACACAATATTTGATATCGTATACAACCTATCCAAAAACAAAGGGTTCAAATTCTTTACTCAACCTAGCCTAGAGAAAGGCTAGGGATAAAGCCCCTTGTTAAACACAGGTTTCAAACTTCTTTACTGCCTACACTACAAACACCCCACGAATCTCTTTAGTGCCAAAGTCCCTTTAGGCTTGGGCTAACTAAAGCAAGGCTAATGCAAGAGCCCCTTGAGAAACCTTTGTAGTTCTTAAGCACCCTTAAAAATTGTAGGCTTAGGGTTAGAGGTACTCTCCTTAAAAAGAGTAGGGCTAGGGCTGGGGCTAAAACCCATTAAAAAGGATAGGTCCAAAACTAAGGATGCAAACCCATCAAAAATCCTTAATAACCCTAATAACCCTTCATTAAGGGATCAATCTATTTCCAAATTACATAGTTTTATAGACTTTACACCACACCACTTGGTCTTCGCATAACTTTGGATGGCAAGTGTCTTTGCACAACAACTTTGGATGGCAAGTGTAGTCAAAGGATCAAAAGTGGCTACTACTATAAACATCAATCTATTTCCAAATTACATAGTTTTATAGACTTTACACCACACCACTTGGTCTTTGCACAACTTTGGATGGCAAGTGTCCTTGCACGACAACTTTGGATGGCAAATGTAGTCAAAGGATCAAAAGTGACTACTAATATAAACATCAATGTAATAACTCACAAGCCAACACTATTCATAAAATTTACAACTTTGCAAAGATCAAGACATCAAAACACAACCACAAAAAGAGTCCTACACACAAAGACATCTACCATTCTAGCCTCGTCACAAGGATTGACCTCAATAAGAACAAAACCCACCACTCCACCACTAAAGCTATCACCCCTCTACTATTTTAACTTTGTTATTATATAAAATACATAACCAAATAAACCAAATGCATAACAAAGAACCAAAGCACACAATAATTGTAACAAACATCTCTAACCATTGATAACAAGAGTCTCATAATAATAATAAATCACAATTTTGAAGATGAAATTCTAAAATTCCACAATTTATGTCATAAAAGTTTAGCATTACTGCTTTCATTAAGGGGACAAGAGTATTCATGTAGCAAACATTTCTCTCCAACAAATGACTTGACATATATCAACGATAAAAAATAAATAAATAAAATCACAAAATTTTATAATTTCACGACTACATTAAAAGAATTTATGGACCCTTTCTTATTCTTATGTAGCAAACATGTATCAACAATAAATAAAACAGATAAAAATAAATTAATTAAAAAAAAATCACAAAATTTTATAATTTCAGACTACATTAAAAGAACTTATGGACCCTTTCTTATTCTTATTGGAATGACTCAACTTTACATTTTTATTGTGAATAAATTCAACTTCACCAATTAAAACTTAATTCTAACAATTTATCAAAAATCC
The DNA here is from genome assembly GCA_000966675.3 of Picea glauca. Classification (NCBI taxonomy): domain Eukaryota; kingdom Viridiplantae; phylum Streptophyta; class Pinopsida; order Pinales; family Pinaceae; genus Picea; species Picea glauca. Next base: position 8,718 of record JZKD02S1775064.1, read on the forward strand.
TACAAAACTCAATTCTAATTATTCATAAAAATCCTAAAAATTTGCAATTAATTAAATGAAGAGTAAAGATGTCTTCTCTATATACATCATCCACATTAACAAGTACATCATCGACCTTGCCAAGTTAAAATAAGATGAAAGAGACCAACAAAACAAGCTTTGAATGAAATATTGAGAAGTAACAAACAAAACAAGCTTTGACGGAAATATTGAAAAGTAACAAACAATCACATCAAGGCATTAATAAATACACGTACAAGAAACAGCAATCCTATTGATTAGGAATCGGTAAGGATAATAATAACCAAAATACGTAAAGTAAGAATGTTTGCAACAATTGAATATTATTGTGTCTCAAGGGCTTAAAATCATAGTGTAGAAAAGATGGCCAATGCAACCTCTTCACGGCAAGTAGAACTTAGATCAAAAGGTGAGACCTATACCATGCTAAAGATCAAAGATCCTAGCAAAGCCAAGTGGTGAACTGCGTATATTTCGAAAGGACAACTATACTTGCTCAATATGTAGAAGAGGGGAAGTTCCCTCTACTTGATTTCATTTACTTTGGAAATGGGGGACCATACCCATCAAGATCAATATACTCCTTGTTTGTATACTCGAGAAATTACCTTAAATCTAAGACATAAAAAAAACCTCAAATTGCTTATGTACTCTAGAAAATAGCGTAAACCTAAACATGCAAAAACCCTAAAAATTGTATGACAACAAAACAAACATTAAAAAAATTAAAAACAAAAGAGTAGCTATTGATTTCGTCTCTAAGCAAATCAAAGAACATGGAAAAAAAACCCAAATTGCTCATGTACTCAATTAAATAGCATAAATCTAGACATGCAAAAAGCCTAAAAATGTAGGACAATAAAACAAACATTGAAAAATTAAAAACAAGAGTAGCTATTGGTTTCGTCCTTAGGCAAATCAAAGAAGAGGAATTCGTTTGACAAGAAGCAAAGGAATGTGTTGTGTTGATGAAACCAAAACAACAAGAACGAAGGGATGTGGTGATGGGACCAAGGGAACAAGAAGGCAATCTTTGACATGAAAAACTTAACAGGTACACAATGACCACGCTTTTGTCTAATTCCAAGGGCTAATGTAATTTGTAAAACATATTTGATATTAAAATAGTTTACTAAGGTTTATATTTGTAAAACAATTTTTATATTTGCAAAACAATTTTGATATTAAGATGGTTTAATATGGTTTGAGTAAAATTTAAATGACCATTTTTCAAAAAAGGTATGACCATTTCTGAAAGATACAAAATTCCAGTTTATATCAATAAGAGATTACAATGTCTCTTATTAAAATGTCGTTTTCTTGAAAAAAAAATAAACAAAAAATTTTAATTTGAAATTTTGTAATAATTTTGACATGGTATAGAGTTTATATCAATAAAATTACAAGTTTATATCAATTAGATTCCAATGTCATTTTCTTGAAAAATAAATAAACAGAAGGCTTCAATTTGAAATTTTGTAATAATTTGGACATGATAATATCTAAAACATCCTCACCTTTTGTGTATTATTGTGTTGAAGAATGTCGCTACAATGTCTTTTTAATACAAAATCAACCACTTTAGTAAAAACAAAAACCAAATGCAAGAGAAAAACACAAGTGAAAACCATGGGGACAAACACCAAGTTAGATTAATCATGATTACTTATGTTTTAAAAACAAATTCGTTAAATTAATCTTAATTTTCTTGATAAAACAAGTAAAGAGTAATTAAAATAATTTTGATAAAACAGGTAAAGAGTAATTAAAATAACTTTCATTTTATCAACAAGTGGTTAGTTTAGTAAACCTGTAATAAGTAATGCATGATATTTAATGTAATCAAATATATTTAAAGGTTTAAAAAATTCCATTATAAAAAGTTATTAAGCACCTTAGTGTTTTTACCAACTTGGTGAAGAAAATAATAAATGCTTTTTAGATACCATATTGTTTTGTTTTTACTAACTTGGTGAAAGAAATAATAAATATATATTTGGGTATTTTGGTCAAACCATTAGTGAGGGAAATAATAAATATATATTTGGGTGTTTTGGGAAATCATTAGTGAGGGAAATAATAAATATATATTTGGGTGTTTTGGGAAATCATTAGTGTAAAGTCTAAATAGACCGTGTTGAAATAATGTAACTGCAAAGAATATTTTTGTTATTATTAATATATTATTCATAGGATCAATCCCGATTGTGGATTGATCATGTCTGTTATTGTTATAAGACCAAATCTCCTTTTGCGGATTGGTCAAAAGACAATTGTAATAAGCAGAATAAGAAGTCAACCCCAGCAAATATTAAAGAACCCCGGAAATATAATAAAGGTGGGTTTACCCACCCAATTTGAGAAGTTTGCCCTGCCAGTGAAGAGACACTTCACACGTGCCAGACTTGTATAAATAAAAGATGCTAGCGCCTCACTTAGACACAACTCACTTGCTCATTCTGAAAGACAAGTTCAGATTTGCTACCGGAGAAGGATAGAGAGAGTGGCACATATCTGGGAGAGGATTTTATGTATTAGCATAATAGATTTCTTGGCATTGTATTGGTTACCTATATTAAGGAAGTTTTGTTGGGTTTTCTTCCCCTAGAGGGTTTCCCAGGATAAATGTTGTCTCTTGTGATTGTCTATTTCTCAGTGCTCTTAGATTATGCTATTGTTATCTAATGAAATGCAAATATCTATAATAATGGCTTAAACATTAACATGGTTTCAAAGCATGAAGGAAGCATCTTTCACAAGTAAAAAAACATCATTGTTATTGTACATGAAAATTAAGGCTTTTTATTGGAGAAGTTTTTCAGCCCCAAAACCATCTAGAAAAGTGTGCCCTCCCTTAAGGATCAATTTGGCACTATCAACGCACTTTTTCAGTGGCTAGATCACCCGAAAAGTGAAACCCTAATTTCACAAAGTACCAAAAAACCAGAGTACCAAAAGTACTATAAGTACAAAAAGTACCAGAAAACCAGAAGCACCAGTCCAAAAATCTGCAGATCAAGTTTGAGGGGGTAAAAGTTGGATTTTCAAAAATTTCACTGCACCAGCTAACTCGCCTCAGCACAACGCATCTATCCCCTAGATCAAAATTTCAAAATTCGAAGTTTGAAAAATTAGAGTTTCTTCATAAAACTCTAAGTTGCAATTGCAATTGCAATCTCAAAACCAGTTACAGTAGCAGTGGTACTACCAGTGGCAGTCACCTTTGAAGTTTTTAAAGAGTTAGTAATGATTACCGCTACTTCCAGATGGTGCCACCACCTGCAAATGCTATCAGAGGTATGTACTCACATATGTTTAAATGGTTAAACCCTAAAAAATATTTGCAGGAGAAGGGATCTCTTGCCATAGATCCAAAAGGATCTCAAGATCCAACACATTCAAAGAAATGATGCAACCCAAATGTGATTATTCTGATATGCATCTATTTGTCATAACATTATCTTGATCAGTGTTGCATGTTGACGCTATGATCAAATTATTAGAAGGATTAAAAGTTGATCATAGAGTCTATCCTCTAACCTAACCTTCTATCAAGATAGTGTATTGTCTCGGTACAGAAGACAGGTTGAATAAAGCACTCATCACTTGAGTGAAGGAGACCTGGAAGAAAAGCAAGCACTCATTCTTGAGGGCAAGGCTCCAGGTTTTGATTAATCAAGATTAATAAAGGTACACATGACAAGCTGATGACTATAGTTGAGATAGCAGTCGTCGTAAAGTATTATACTTGATAGCATGTGAGCATATTAGAGGTAAATACTTTGCCTGATACAACTAACACCTCCTCTAGGAGAAACCTCATGTGTTAGTTCCAGGTTGCCATGGAATAATGTTTGGTCACAACACTATGAGAGTGTTGACCTCACTTCGTATTGTATTCCTTACCATTAATCTTTGCTTCAGATAAATTATAAGCAATAGCTCTAAAGGAGCTACTGTGATGATTGTTTGTGTTATTGTTTTATATTATCGGAAGGATATTATTCTTGCTTGTTGTTTTGTTGACCTTGCTCCAGGTCACATGAAGAAGCTATAACGAAGGTTGTCGAAGGCAACGTGCTAAAGGAAATACCATAAATGAAGCAATCATCATTGAAAAAGAAGAAGGTGGCTTGCATAAGCTAAAGGGTCACTCAGACGCTGCCATGACCCATGCCATTGAAAAATCCATGAACTTTGGCATATAAGATTAGCTCACATCAACTACAGGGCGCTACCATACATATGCAAAGCGGTCACAGGTTTACCAAAACTCAAAGGTGAACATGAAGGCATATGCAATGGATGTGCACAAAGAAAGAACATCAAGAACCCATTTCCGAAAAGGAACAGCAAGGCAAAAGGAGTCCTAAAACTCATTCATTCAAATGTATGTAGCCCAATGCCATCGTCCTCCATTAATGGGTATGTATACTATGTATCATTCATTGATGATTACACTCTTAAGCCCTGAATATATTTGAAGTGTTCAGCTAGTTCAAGGAATTCAAAGCCTTGATAGAGAACCTTTCTAAAAAGAAGATTAAGATACTCAAGTCAGATAATGGAGGAGAATATCCCTCAAAAGAGTTTGTGAACTTCTGCAAAGATGTTGGGATCTAGATGGAACTCACTACTCCCTATAATCCCCAACAAAACGGTGTAGCTGGACAAAAGAACAAAGCCATGCTGAAAGCTGTGAAGATCGGCATCTTCCTATCTGCTTATGGGTAGAAACAACAATGGCAGTTGTTTGTGCAGAACAAATTGTCCCACAGTGCACTTGGACTCAAAACACCGGAAGAGATGTTCACCAGAAAGAAGCCAGAGGTAAGCCATCTCAAAATATTTGGTTGTCCAGTGTTTATTCATATACCTAAAGAAAAGAGAAACAAGATGGACCCTTCAAGAAAGAAGGGAATATTTGTGGGNTAATTAAATGAAGAGTAAAGATGTCTTCTCTATATACATCATCCACATTAACAAGTACATCATCGACCTTGCCAAGTTAAAATAAGATGAAAGAGACCAACAAAACAAGCTTTGAATGAAATATTGAGAAGTAACAAACAAAACAAGCTTTGACGGAAATATTGAAAAGTAACAAACAATCACATCAAGGCATTAATAAATACACGTACAAGAAACAGCAATCCTATTGATTAGGAATCGGTAAGGATAATAATAACCAAAATACGTAAAGTAAGAATGTTTGCAACAATTGAATATTATTGTGTCTCAAGGGCTTAAAATCATAGTGTAGAAAAGATGGCCAATGCAACCTCTTCACGGCAAGTAGAACTTAGATCAAAAGGTGAGACCTATACCATGCTAAAGATCAAAGATCCTAGCAAAGCCAAGTGGTGAACTGCGTATATTTCGAAAGGACAACTATACTTGCTCAATATGTAGAAGAGGGGAAGTTCCCTCTACTTGATTTCATTTACTTTGGAAATGGGGGACCATACCCATCAAGATCAATATACTCCTTGTTTGTATACTCGAGAAATTACCTTAAATCTAAGACATAAAAAAAACCTCAAATTGCTTATGTACTCTAGAAAATAGCGTAAACCTAAACATGCAAAAACCCTAAAAATTGTATGACAACAAAACAAACATTAAAAAAATTAAAAACAAAAGAGTAGCTATTGATTTCGTCTCTAAGCAAATCAAAGAACATGGAAAAAAAACCCAAATTGCTCATGTACTCAATTAAATAGCATAAATCTAGACATGCAAAAAGCCTAAAAATGTAGGACAATAAAACAAACATTGAAAAATTAAAAACAAGAGTAGCTATTGGTTTCGTCCTTAGGCAAATCAAAGAAGAGGAATTCGTTTGACAAGAAGCAAAGGAATGTGTTGTGTTGATGAAACCAAAACAACAAGAACGAAGGGATGTGGTGATGGGACCAAGGGAACAAGAAGGCAATCTTTGACATGAAAAACTTAACAGGTACACAATGACCACGCTTTTGTCTAATTCCAAGGGCTAATGTAATTTGTAAAACATATTTGATATTAAAATAGTTTACTAAGGTTTATATTTGTAAAACAATTTTTATATTTGCAAAACAATTTTGATATTAAGATGGTTTAATATGGTTTGAGTAAAATTTAAATGACCATTTTTCAAAAAAGGTATGACCATTTCTGAAAGATACAAAATTCCAGTTTATATCAATAAGAGATTACAATGTCTCTTATTAAAATGTCGTTTTCTTGAAAAAAAAATAAACAAAAAATTTTAATTTGAAATTTTGTAATAATTTTGACATGGTATAGAGTTTATATCAATAAAATTACAAGTTTATATCAATTAGATTCCAATGTCATTTTCTTGAAAAATAAATAAACAGAAGGCTTCAATTTGAAATTTTGTAATAATTTGGACATGATAATATCTAAAACATCCTCACCTTTTGTGTATTATTGTGTTGAAGAATGTCGCTACAATGTCTTTTTAATACAAAATCAACCACTTTAGTAAAAACAAAAACCAAATGCAAGAGAAAAACACAAGTGAAAACCATGGGGACAAACACCAAGTTAGATTAATCATGATTACTTATGTTTTAAAAACAAATTCGTTAAATTAATCTTAATTTTCTTGATAAAACAAGTAAAGAGTAATTAAAATAATTTTGATAAAACAGGTAAAGAGTAATTAAAATAACTTTCATTTTATCAACAAGTGGTTAGTTTAGTAAACCTGTAATAAGTAATGCATGATATTTAATGTAATCAAATATATTTAAAGGTTTAAAAAATTCCATTATAAAAAGTTATTAAGCACCTTAGTGTTTTTACCAACTTGGTGAAGAAAATAATAAATGATTTTTAAGTACCCTATTGTTTTGTTTTTACCAACTTGGTGAAAGAAATAATAAATATATATTTAGGCATTTTGGTCAAATCATTAGTGAGGGAAATAATAAATATATATTTGGGTGTTTTGGGGAAATTATTAGTGTAAGGTTTAAATAGACATAGTGTTGAAATAATGTCACTGCAAAGAGTATTCTTGTTATTATTAATATATTATTCATAGGATCAATCCCCATTGTTCCCATTGTGGATTGATCATGTCTATTATTGTTATAGGACCAAATCTCCTTTTGCGGATTGGTCAAAAGACAATTGTAATAGGCAGAATAAGAAGTCGACCCCAGCAAATATTAAAAAAACCCGGAAATATAATAAAGGTGGGTTTACCCACCCAATTTGAGAAGTTTGCCCTGCCAGTGAAGAGACACTTCACACGTGCCAAACTTGTATAAATAAAAGATGTTAGCGCCTCACTTAGACACAACTCACTTGCTCATTCTGAAAGACAAGTTCAGATTTGCTACCGGAGAAGGATAGAGAGAGTGGCACATATCTGGGAGAGGATTTTATGTATTAGCATAATAGATTTCTTGGCATTGTATTGATTACCTATATTAAGGAAGTTTTGTTGGGTTTTCTTCCCCTAGAGGGTTTCCCAGGATAAATGTTGTGTCTCTTGTGATTGTGTATTTCTCAGTGATCTTGGATTATGCTATTGTTATCTAATGAAATGCAAATATCTATAATAATGGCTTAAACATTAACATGGTTTCAGAGCCTGAAGGAAGCATCTTTCATAAGTAAAAAACATCATTGTTATTGTACATGAAAATTAAAGCTTTTTATTGGAGAAGCTTTTCAGCCCCAAAACCATCTAGAAAAGTGTGCCCTCCCCTAAGGATCAATTTGGCACTATCAGCGCACCTTTTCAATGGCTAGATCTCCCGAAAAGTGAAACCCTAATTTCACAAAGTACCAGAAAACCAGAGTATCAAAAGTACTATAAGTACCAGAAGTACCAGAAAACCAGTCCAAAAATCTACAGATCAAGTTTGAGGGGGTTAAAGTTGGATTTTCAAAAATCTAACTGCACCAGCTAACTCGCCTCAGCACAACGCATCTATCCCCTAGATCAAAATTTCAAAATTTGAAGTTTGAAAAATTAAAGTTTCCTCATAAAACTCTAAGTTGCAGTTGCAATTGCAATCTCAAAACCAATTACAATACAGTGGTACTACCAGCGACAGTCACCTTTGAAGTTTTTAAAGAGTTAGTAATGATTACCGCTACTGCCAGATGGTGTCACCCCCTACAAACGCTATCAGAGGTATGTACTCACATATGTTTAAAAGGTTAAACCCTAAAGAATATTTGTAGGAGAAGGGATCTCTTGCCATAGATCCAAAAGGATCTCAAGATCCAACACATTCAAAGGAATGATGCAACCCAGATGTGATTATTCTGATATGCATCTATTTGTCATAACATTATCTTGATCAGTGTTGCATGTTGAAGCTATGATCAAATTATTAGAAGGATTAAAAGTTGATCATAGAGTTTATCCTCTAACCTAACCTTCTATCAAGATAGTGTATTGTCTCTATACAGAAGACAGGTTGAAGAAAGCACTCATCACTTGAGTGAAGGAGACCTGGAAGAAAAGCAAGCACTCATTCTTGAGGGCAAGACTCCAAGTTTTGATTAATCAAGATTAATAAAGGTACACATGACAAACTGATGACTATAGTTGAGATAGCAGTCGTCATAAAGTATTATACTTGATAGCATGTGAGCATATAGAGATAAATGCTTTGCCTAATACAACTAACACCTCCTCTAGGAGAAACTTCGTGTGTTAGTTCCAGGTTGCCATGGAAGAATGTTTGGTCACAACACTATGAGAGTGTTGACCTCATTTCGTATTGTATTCCTTACCATTAATCTTTGCTTCAGATAAATTATAAGCAATAGCTCTAAAGGAGCTAGTGTGATGATTGTTTGTGTTATTGCTTTATATTATCAGAAGAATATTATTCTTGCTTGTTGTTTTGTTGACCTTGCTCCAGGTCACATAAAAAAGCTATAACGAAGGTTGTCGAAGGCAACGTGCTAAAGGAAATACCATAAATGAAGCAATCATCATTGAAAAAGAAGAAGGTGCTTGCATAAGCTAAAGAGTCACTCAGACGCTGCCATGACCCATGCCATTGAAGAATCCATGTGAACTTTGGCATAGAAGATTAGCTCACATCAACTACAAGGCGCTACGATACATATGCAATGGATGTGCACAAAGGAAGAACATCAAGAACTCGTTTTCGAAAAGGGACAGCAAGACAGAAGGAGTCCTAAAACTCACTCATTCAAATGTATGTGGCCCAATGCCATCGTCCTCCATTAATGGGTATGTATACTATGTATCATTCATTGATGATTACGCTCTTAAGCCCTGAATATATTTGAAGTGTTCAACTAGTTCAAGGAATTAAAAGCCTTGATAGAGAACCTTTCTGAAAAGAAAATTAAGATACTCAGGTCAAATAATGGAGGAGAATATCCCTCAAAAGAGTTTGTGAACTTCTGCAAAGATGTTGGGATCTAGATGGAACTCACTACTCCCTATAATCCCCAACAAAACGGTGTAGCTGAACGAAAAAACAGAGCCATGTTGAAAGCTGTGAAGATCAAGATCTTCCTATGTGCTTATGGGCAGAAACAACAATGGCAGTTGTTTATGTGCAAAACAAATTGTCCCATAGTGCACTTGGGCTCAAAACACCGGAAGAGATGTTCACCAGAAAGAAGCCAAAGGTAAGCCATCTCAAAATATTTGGTTGTCCAGTGTTTATTCGTATACCTAAAGAAAAGAGAAACAAGATGGACCCTTCAAGAAAGAAGGGAATATTTGTGGGATACTATGAGATCTCCAAGGCTTTCAGAATCTATATATCAGGTCAACATCACATTGAGATCAGCAGGGATGTGACCTTTGATGAAGATGCAGCGCTCAAGAAATCTAAATTGTGTCAGCTTGAAGAGGTATATGAAAAGGAACATGTAATCCCCAATACTGCAATAAGGGAGGTTCACAGAGCTGCAAAACCAATGAGGGAAGTTAACTTCCCCTGATGATGAACTTCTAGAAGACCATGATATAGTAGAAGTGCAAGAACCTCCTCAAATGACGACCCTTCATAAAAGAAAGTCAGCTTGGGCTAGAGAGTTTATTCAAAATGGAGAGAAGTATGGTGTTTCCGAAGGAACTACGAGACAAGTGAAAAGACCAAAGCCATTGTCCAGTTATATAGCTTTGATGTGTGATCTCCTAGAAGAGGAGCCTACCTGTTTTGAAGAAGCCATTCAGAGGAAAGAATGGGCAGAAGCCATGACAAAGGAATACCAATCCATAATGAAGAACGAAGTATGGAAAATAGTTCACAGACCGAAAAATAAAGATGTGATATCCTCCAAGTGGCTCTTCAAAATAAAACATGTTGTTGATGGAAGTATTGAGAAGTATAAAGCAAGATTTGTCACTCATGGTTTTTCCCAAAAGGAAGGCATTGACTCTGAAGAGACATAGAAGTATAAAGCAAGATTTGTCACTCATAGTTTTTCCCAAAAGGAAGGCATTGACTATGAAGAGACATTCACTCATGTCGCAAGATACACTTCAATCAGAACCATCATAGCTCTTGCAGCTAAGATGAAGTGGACGCTGCACCAGATGGACATGAACACAGCTTTCTTAAATGGTGTCATCGAAGAGGAAGTGTATATAGAGCAACCTCAAGGATTTGAGGTTGACGATAAGAAGTCTCATGTCTACAGATTGAGGAAAGCCTTATACAAATTGAAGAAAACTTAGTATGGTCGTATAAACAATTTTTTGACGAGCTTAAGCTTTACCAAGAGTAAAGCAGACTCAAATCTCTACTTCAAAATCATGAATAATGAGCCAATAATCTTATTGTTATATGTGGATGATTTATTCTTAACTAGAGAAGAAAAGTTCATCCCTGAATGTAAAAAGAGACTTGCCTCGAAATTTGAAATAAAAGACCTTGGCCTAATGCATTATTTCTTAGGTCTTGAGGTATGGCAAAGTCCTGAGAGGATCTTCCTTAACCAAGGGAAGTAAACAATCGAAATCTTGAAGAGATTCGACATGTTGAAATGCAAGCCCATGAATACACCCATGGAAGCGAAGCTGAAGCTGTTGGACGATACTTCGTCAGAATTGATTGATGCTACACTATAGACAGATTATTGGATCGTTAATGTACCTGACGAACATCAAACCAGGCATTTGTTTTGTCGTGAACACCTTGAGTCAATTTCTGGTAGAACCCAGACGTGTTCACCTAGTGGTCTCAGCTATGATGAAGATCATGATTTCACATTGAGTGGTTACACTGATGCATATTGGGCAGGAAGTGTTTGAGACAAGAAGAGCACTTCAGGATGTTGTTTCAGTTTGGGATCAGCTATGATCTCGTGGCAGAGTAGGAAGCAATCTAGTATTACTCTCAGCACAACAGAAACAGAATACATTGTTGCATGTTCTGCTAGCTGCAAAGCTATATGGCTTCAAAAGTTGTTGACCAGCCTATTTGACATAAAGATGAGAGCAACCTTCATTCTATGTGACAAACAGAGCTGCATAAAGATGACATAGAATCATGTATTCCACGACAAAGAGATCCGTTATCATTACATCTGTGACATGGTACAGAGAGGAGCCTTAAAGCTCCAATACATTAGCACGAATGAACAAGTTGTTGACATGTTGACCAAGCCCCTATCTCATGTGAAGTTTGAGTACTTCTGCGATAAGTTTGGCATAGTCCAAAAGGACCTTCCTCAAAAAGGGGAATAGTTGTTGTGATGAGATATTCCCTGCTTTCGACCTTGTGGTTGTGACATATAGCAGGACGTGTACCTTGCTTCTGACCCAGTTGTCAAACGTAAAGCAAGATGAGATGTGTACCTTGCTTCTAACCTAGTTGTCAGACGTAAAGCAAGATGAGATATGTTCCTTACTTCTAACCCAGTTGTCAGACATAAAGCAAGATGAGATGTGTTCTTTGCTTCTGACCCAGTTGTCAGACGTAAAGCAAGATGAGATGTTCCTTGCTTCTGACCTTATTGTCAAACAGAAAGCAAGATGAGATGTTCCTTGCTTCTGACCTAGTTGTCAGACGAAAAGCAAGATGAGATGTTCCTTGCTTCTAACCTAGTTGTCAAACATAATGCAAGATGATATGATGAAACTAACACTGAGCTTCCGATTGGATAGCTGTGACGTAAAAACAATCTAGTATCCTGCTTCCGACTGGACAGTTGTGACGTAAAGCCAGTCTAGTATCTTGCTTTCGGCCTAAGTGTTCTGACATAAAGCAAGACATTGAGATGAGACAAGTACTGAGCTTCAAGCATGATCGTTGTGACGTAAAGCCAGTCTTGTATTATGATGAGCCAACCTTGCGTTGTGATGATGATGATGATGATGTATTAGTTTTATACTAATACATATTGATGCAGATGATGATGGCATTCCTTGAGAATGGCGATGTTGTCGATGAAGAAAACTTTCGATGATTTATAAATTCGTCAATCAGTGTTCCAAGATGATATTGATGATGTTGTCCTCTCGCCCACTTGATGCTAAAACGTTTTCAAGTAAAAGTGTAAAGGCTAAAGAAATAATAAATACGAAAGAAATCCTAATATATAAGATGTTTTCGACAAATCAAAAGTGTAAAGGCTAAGTGCTCAATGTAGACCTAGGTGATAAAAAATATGTTGAATTTTTAAATACCTTACTCATTTGGATAGGACTTTTTGTATTAGCATAATATATCTCTTGGCATTGTATTTAAATGCTCAATGTAGACCTAGGTGATAATGTTGAATTTTCAAATACCTTACTCATTTGGAGAGGACTTTTTGTATTAGCATAATATATCTCTTGGCATTGTATTCGTTATCTATATTAAGGAAGTTTTGCTAGGTTTTCTTCCTTGGAGGGTATCCCAAGATAAATGTTGTGTCTCTTGTGATTGTGTATTTCTCAGTGATCTTGGATTATGCTATTGTTATCTAATGAAATGCAAACATCTATAATAATGTCTTAAAGATTAAGACAAAGGGTATAAGAAATAAGTTACATTCTCAAATACTTGGTTAACAAACAAGGAGATGGCTATGTGAAAATGTTGGATTAATTTTTACTCAATTATAGAGTAATAAATATGAAAGGATGGCTATGTGAAATGTTGGAATAATTATAGAGTAATAAATATGAAAGAAATAATAAATATATAGGATGTTTTTAACCAATCAAAAGAGTAAAGGCTAAATGCCTTACCAATTTGGTGAAAGAAAATAATAAATATGAAAGGAAATGGTAAAGGAAAATAATAAATATATAGGATGTTTTTAACCAATCAAAAGTGTAAATGATAAAACGTTTTCAAGTACCCTAGTCTTTTACCAATTTGGTGAAAGAAATAATAAACAAATCAAAAGTGTAAACGCTAAATGCTAAAACGTTTTCAAGTACCCTAGTATTTTACCAATTTGATGAAAGAATTAATAAAAAGTGCAAAGGCGAAATGCTAAAACGTTTTCAAGTATCCTAGTATTTTACAAATTTGGTGAAAGAAATAATAAATATGAAAGAAATCCTAAATATATAGGATGTTTTTGACAAATCAAAAGTGTAAAGGCTAAATGCTCAATGCTCAATGTAGACCTAGGTGATAAGAAATATGTTGAATTTTCAAATACCTTACTAAACTAACAAAAATTGAGGTGGATAAATATTTATATTTAGTCAAATTTCAAAGGGAAATGTTGGATTTTGGGTGAAGAGGAATATGTTGAATTTTCAAATACCTTGCTAAAAACATTGAGGTGGATAAATGTTTATATCAAGTCAAATTTCAAAGGGAACTATTGGATTTTAGGTGATGAGAAATATGTTGAATTTTCAAATACCTTGCTAAAAACATTGAGGTGGATAAATGTTTATATCAAGTCAAATTTCAAAGGGAACTATTGGTTTTTGGGTGATGAGAAATATGTTGAATTTTCAAATACCTTACTAAAAACATTGAGGTGGATAAATGTTTATATCAAGTCAAATTTCAAAGGGAAATTGTGGATTTTAGGTAATAAGAAATATGTTGAATTTTCAACTACCTTACTAACAAACATTGAGATGGATAAAGGAATGTTGAATTAATTTTGATTAAGTATAGAGTAATTAAGACAGCCTTCATTTTATAATGAAGAGTAATCATAGAGTAATTAAAACAATCTTCATTCTATAATGAAGAGCTTTACTATAGTGATTTATTGATTTATTAGTAGTTTATTATAATTCCAAGGTATTAACTAACCTATAACATTTGATGTGATTAAGCCTATTTAAAAACTTTAGAACTAACCAAATATTTTAGGCCAGCCTTGCTACAGTTCTAAATGTGAATATTTCTAAACCATTCCACTTCCACTTAATAATGCTACAAGCCATGTGAAACATGGACCTTCAAGTTTAAAAGTTTTACCTGGTAAAGCCACAATTTCCTCCACCTCTGATATGCTGACAATCAGATACACAATCCAGAGAAGGAGGTTGAATGGTCAGAAACTAATTGAACGCAACTTAAGAAGAATTCAGGTGAAATCTGATTATAATTAATGATTTTCAGAGCTTTAACATCGAGCTGATATAATTACAATATAGTCAGCATTGAAAAACGTGAACCAATATTGGAAATCTGTCGGTAGATTTGATTCTTAAGCTATATACCAGATCTCTCAGAATTTTAAACTTACCCTGATAGAGATTACTTAAAATGTCAAGTACTGTTTCCAGCCGGTGGGGTTCTAATCTTGCAAGTATACTCTGAAGCAGGCATAACCTAACCCCTCAAAGCACATCAGCATTAGACCAAACCCCACCCTACATATTTCATACAGAAGTGATTAAAAGGGATCGTGGAAAACAAACAATTTTCCTTCCCTATCATATGGTACACAGCAGATGGTACAAACATTTCCCCCAGCATGCTCAAGCTAATAGGAAGGATATGCAAAAGATTGTCCTGAACCATGGACAGACGACCTATGGCCCAATTGACTCATTGGTGACAAATAAGAATCAAACCTTCGTGGCTCGACTTTTGAATTGTTATTGAATGATTGTGAGTGTGAAAATTTCTCCAAGTTATAACCATTTTTAGTAGCTCCCAGACTATTATAAGCTGTGACACAAACAATATAATGATAAATAAGAAACAAGAATATATAATATGATACTCAACTAATCAAGCATTTTCTGCTGAGACAATCAAATAGGTCCTTTATAAAGATCTATCATCTCTGGCTCAAGAACAATCTACATATTAATGTTAATAAGATATTTCCACTGTATTATTTAATTAGTTAGAAAGGAAAAAGCAAACATCAAAACCTTACCTGACGGGTAGCTTGAAATGGGAGAGTGATAAGGCAAATGCCTGGAAGAATTAACTTGTATTGGTGAAGGGAGAGAGGGAGGGGGCATTTGCTTCCCAGATACTATAGGTGATTGGATAGGTGGTCTCTGAGAGGGAGACGCACTAACAGCAATCTGAGTTTGTGGTGATTTATCTTGACCAGAAATCTGTAAGAGAAATGAATTACTGTCAACTTCAGATCCACTTTATATTTCAGAATACTGTAAATAATGTGCAATATCCAATAAACAGGGTAATGGAAAGGAAATAACAATAAACAAATCAGCGAAAGAGACTGATAGCAAGAGACAAACCGCAAAGCGGACAAATTTGTTGTGTAGACAAACTAGTCCCGAAAACAACTTTATGGCATACTGAGCAACCTCCTCTGTTTCATACTCTGCAAAGGCATAGCCTTTGTGACGATTGGTCTCTTTATCTCTTGGGATATAGAGGTCTATCAGAGGCCCTGCCTGAATCATAACTTCATACAGCACCCTCTCATCCACTCTGTCATCCAAATTTCCTAAACACGCAAGTACATAAAAATTAATTAGACAGAACAAATCCACTTTGTGCAACCAACCATTGCCACTTGCGTAGATTTTAGCAAACTTAGAACACTATTTGAAGAAATGAACACGGCATACATGAACCCCTAGCCTTGGAAGACTGATTTTGGGGTGATATAAAAACAAGAAAAAAGTAGGACCTGTAAAAGTGTTCAAAAGACAAACCATTGACTATGTGTTAGGCTGCAAGATGACTTATGTAGATCGTCTGATTCTTCAGGAAGTGCAAGAGTAGAACCCGTTTTAGATATTGCGGGTGCATAAATTCTACATATGACTACCCTGAAACCATTGGCGGGATCTAATCCTGAATGGGATTTGACCCCAAAACTGCAATTATTCAAAAAGATACGCTATCTATAGAAGTTGGTGCCAGGTAATGCGTGAACTCTTCTACCTACAGCTATCCAGCAAATTGTATTCTACGCTAATACTGCTGGCAGTCCGCCACAAGAACCAGGAGGGAAAATGCCGTGACTACGAGAAGCCAACAAGCTGAAATTACTAAATAGATTCCCCTTGTGGCATTCACCAAAAATGAAAAACTGGACCTTCCAATGAAGTGTAACTATTTTGATGGGATCTAGTGAAAAAATCAAAATATAGTAAGATTATGGGCACACTGGACTCCATTTTTAGAGTAAAACACAGGACAGAAGGAACCAAACACAAAAAAAGAGATTCCTACAATATCTCCGGATTGTAACCCAGACCCATTAAGCATCATAATAAATCGAACACCCCCAGATGCAAACCTCATTGATTTCACACCCACGGTAACTATTTAATAACATTGAGATTTGCAGCCAACATATTTTCATCTCTAAACGCATAATAAAACCAGGGTTAAGTTGGATCTCTAATAGCTATCAATACAAAATAAAATCGGGAATAAGATAACCTTCTATAGCTCTCTATGGATAAAAATGGAAATGCAAGTTAAAGATGGATCTATGTTAGCCAAGGACTAACCCACGAAAGAAAGAATCCACAAGTGGGGGGTAAAATGGGCAAAACCTGATAAAAATCAAGTGTAAGCACAGATCCGTGAATGATTCAGATTAAAAATAATACAGTCAAAACGCTCGAATTCCCCTGAAATCGAGGACCCAAAATAACGCTCCAATAACCCTAAATCCAAGGACTAAAAGACCACANAAAACATTGAGGTGGATAAATGTTTATATCAAGTCAAATTTCAAAGGGAAATTGTGGATTTTAGGTAATAAGAAATATGTTGAATTTTCAACTACCTTACTAACAAACATTGAGATGGATAAAGGAATGTTGAATTAATTTTGATTAAGTATAGAGTAATTAAGACAGCCTTCATTTTATAATGAAGAGTAATCATAGAGTAATTAAAACAATCTTCATTCTATAATGAAGAGCTTTACTATAGTGATTTATTGATTTATTAGTAGTTTATTATAATTCCAAGGTATTAACTAACCTATAACATTTGATGTGATTAAGCCTATTTAAAAACTTTAGAACTAACCAAATATTTTAGGCCAGCCTTGCTACAGTTCTAAATGTGAATATTTCTAAACCATTCCACTTCCACTTAATAATGCTACAAGCCATGTGAAACATGGACCTTCAAGTTTAAAAGTTTTACCTGGTAAAGCCACAATTTCCTCCACCTCTGATATGCTGACAATCAGATACACAATCCAGAGAAGGAGGTTGAATGGTCAGAAACTAATTGAACGCAACTTAAGAAGAATTCAGGTGAAATCTGATTATAATTAATGATTTTCAGAGCTTTAACATCGAGCTGATATAATTACAATATAGTCAGCATTGAAAAACGTGAACCAATATTGGAAATCTGTCGGTAGATTTGATTCTTAAGCTATATACCAGATCTCTCAGAATTTTAAACTTACCCTGATAGAGATTACTTAAAATGTCAAGTACTGTTTCCAGCCGGTGGGGTTCTAATCTTGCAAGTATACTCTGAAGCAGGCATAACCTAACCCCTCAAAGCACATCAGCATTAGACCAAACCCCACCCTACATATTTCATACAGAAGTGATTAAAAGGGATCGTGGAAAACAAACAATTTTCCTTCCCTATCATATGGTACACAGCAGATGGTACAAACATTTCCCCCAGCATGCTCAAGCTAATAGGAAGGATATGCAAAAGATTGTCCTGAACCATGGACAGACGACCTATGGCCCAATTGACTCATTGGTGACAAATAAGAATCAAACCTTCGTGGCTCGACTTTTGAATTGTTATTGAATGATTGTGAGTGTGAAAATTTCTCCAAGTTATAACCATTTTTAGTAGCTCCCAGACTATTATAAGCTGTGACACAAACAATATAATGATAAATAAGAAACAAGAATATATAATATGATACTCAACTAATCAAGCATTTTCTGCTGAGACAATCAAATAGGTCCTTTATAAAGATCTATCATCTCTGGCTCAAGAACAATCTACATATTAATGTTAATAAGATATTTCCACTGTATTATTTAATTAGTTAGAAAGGAAAAAGCAAACATCAAAACCTTACCTGACGGGTAGCTTGAAATGGGAGAGTGATAAGGCAAATGCCTGGAAGAATTAACTTGTATTGGTGAAGGGAGAGAGGGAGGGGGCATTTGCTTCCCAGATACTATAGGTGATTGGATAGGTGGTCTCTGAGAGGGAGACGCACTAACAGCAATCTGAGTTTGTGGTGATTTATCTTGACCAGAAATCTGTAAGAGAAATGAATTACTGTCAACTTCAGATCCACTTTATATTTCAGAATACTGTAAATAATGTGCAATATCCAATAAACAGGGTAATGGAAAGGAAATAACAATAAACAAATCAGCGAAAGAGACTGATAGCAAGAGACAAACCGCAAAGCGGACAAATTTGTTGTGTAGACAAACTAGTCCCGAAAACAACTTTATGGCATACTGAGCAACCTCCTCTGTTTCATACTCTGCAAAGGCATAGCCTTTGTGACGATTGGTCTCTTTATCTCTTGGGATATAGAGGTCTATCAGAGGCCCTGCCTGAATCATAACTTCATACAGCACCCTCTCATCCACTCTGTCATCCAAATTTCCTAAACACGCAAGTACATAAAAATTAATTAGACAGAACAAATCCACTTTGTGCAACCAACCATTGCCACTTGCGTAGATTTAGCAAACTTAGAACACTATAGGAAGAAATGAACACGGCATACATGAACCCCTAGCCTTGGAAGACTGATTTTGGAGTGATAAAAACAAGAAAAAAGTAGAACCTGTAAAAGTGTTCAAAAGACAAACCATTGACTATGTGTTAGGCTGCAAGTGTAGATCGTCTGATTCTTCAGGAAGTGCAAGAGTAGAACCCGTTTTAGATATTGCGGGTGCATAAATTCTACATATGACTACCCTGAAGCCATTGGCGGGATCTAATCCTGAATGGGATTTGACCCCAAAACTGCAATTATTCAAAAAGATACCCTATCTATAGAAGTTGGTACCAGGTAATGCGTGAACTCTGTCTCTACCTACAGCTATCCAGCAAATAGTAGTCTACGCTAATACTGCTGGCAGTCCGCCACAAGAACCGGGAGGGGAAAATGCCGTGACTACGAGAAGCCAACAAGCTAAAATTGCTAAATAGATTCCCCTTGTGGCATTCACCAGAAATGAAAAACTGGACCTTCCAATGAAGTGTAACTATTTTGATGGGATCTAGTGAAAAAATCAAAATATAGTAAGATTATGGGCACACTGGACTCCATTTTTAGAGTAAAACACGGGACAGAAGGAACCAAACACAAAAAAACTACAATATCTCCGGATTGTAACCCAGACCCATTAAGCATCATAATAAATGGAACACCCCCAGATGCAAACCTCATTGATTTCACACCCACGGTAACTATTTAATAACATTGAGATTTGCAGCCAACATATTTTCATCTCTAAACGCATAATAAAACCAGGGTTAAAATGGATCTCTAATAGCTATCAATACAAAATAAAATCAGGAATAAGATAACCTTCTATAGCTCTCCATGCATAAAAATGGAAATGCAAGTTAAAGATGGATCTATGCTAGCCAAGGGCTTTAATACCCACGAAAGAAAGAATCTAAGCCAAGCCCCACAAGTGGGGTGTAAAATGGGCAAAACCTGATCCGTGAATGATTCAGATTAAAAATAATACAGTCAAAACGCTCGAATTCCCCTGAAATCGAGGACCCAAAATAACGCTCCAATAACCCTAAATCCAAGGACTAAAAGACCACA
>JZKD02S1775064.1:92876-105499 GCA_000966675.3 Picea glauca
TCCATTGCCTCCTCTTCCCAACTGGGCTTGGTTTTTCCCTATCACTTGCATATGATAGATTGTTTGATAATTAGGTTTATTCGAAAAATTGTGTTGGCATTCTACTATGTCAGTTCTTCACTTATAGAACACCATTTAAGTTTGGCATTTTTAAAATTATGTAGGTAGTCTTTCGTGGTGTAGTTTGTTATGATTTGATAGATTTCACAACAATATTCGATCTACACTACTCTGACATCTAAACCTCTGTTATTTTTTTCCTGATGTTTGCAATATTTTTTTGTATGCCCTTCATTCAAACAAAAAATGCACCACAACTCACTTTTTCTTAGGGCAAGATATTGCAATTACTTTTATATCATTTCAAGTTTTTCTTTAACTTTCTTATCCAATGAAGGTGTATTCCAATTGTCATTCGATTCAATATGTTGGGATTTTTTAAGGACATCTTCACACAAGTGTATCTTATGCATTTTTAGCGGTGCCCTTATTCTTTGGAGTAACCTTGCAACAAAAAATTGTACAAGTAATTCTTTGTTGATAGTGTATGGGATTTAACTACCATGTCAAAGCTCTCTCTCTAAAGGCGGTCTTCAGTTGTGCAATATTGGATGCTTCATCCATGAGGCTCTTCACATACCATATAGCTTCACATGTAAACCAATGTTGTTTTGCATCATCTCTTCCCATCCCGTGAAATGTGAGAAGCCTCATAGTTGAATCTTGGTTTGTCATACCCATTTTGACACCTTGTCTTCATGACTTGCTACTACTTGTTGTTGTTGATATCGATGTTCCTCCTTGCGAAGTATTGTTCACTTTGATTTCCGCTCCACTTGTCTCTTTTGACGTTTCTTCTACTACTACTCTGACTTCTACTCCTCTTACATTTGCTTCTCTTACCTTTGGACTTGCTTTGGATTCTTCTTCTTGATGACAAATGCATAAGGGGGGTGCTTAAAAGAAGGGGCTCTTCCATACTTTCTCATCATCTTCAGTGAGGGATCCCAAAGAGCTTCCTACCTGTAGTCGTGCAAGCCCACTCACAATTGCTAAGGCCTCTTCCCCTTCTCAGTGGGGTCCATCGCAATATTATGTTGCGTTAGCATTGTTGCTAAGGTACCAAATGTAATATAATAAAGAAAAACATAAATATTGCAACAACTACCAGCGAAACAATAAAATATAGAGAATAACAACACCAACAATGATACCTTTATTGACAGAAATCCAAGTTCACTTACCTCTTCGAGGGGGAAACCTCTAGCAGAGAAGAGCTCCATTATAATAATTCTCAAGACAAGACTCTCCCATGCCTTCTACTCTTGTTTATACTAATTCTATTTTCTAAAGAACATTCTAGAGGAAGATCTTTCTAGAAGCGGAAGCTTCTATTAAGTCTTCTTACATTAGACTTGTTCACATTATTATATAGGCCTTATTTACTAATGTTGGCCTTTATTACACATAAAACATATTATTCTACCTATGTGAGGGATTAGGGAGGTTAGGTCCTTAACATGCCCTACCCCTTGAAAAAAAACCTTGTTCTCAAGGCTCGAGATAAGGAAATTGTTGCAGAATGATAGTTGGCTCCCAAGAGGCATATTCTGGTTGTGTATCCTTCCACTGAACTAAAACTTCCTTGATGATGTGATGACAAAGACGACGCTCACGCTGGTTCAGAACTACTTGTGGCTACAACCAAATCGATTCTTCTTCATCCAACTCATGGAGACTGGTTTGAGTCTGGCACTTAGTTTCAATCACTTTCTTTAAGCATGGGACATGAAAAATATGATGGAGCTTAGAGTGACTAGGAACAACTAACTGGTATGCCATGGGCCCCACTCGCTTGAGAATTGTATAAGGACCATAGAAATTGGGGGCAAGTTTTTGATAGTCTGCAACTTTTAGTGATGTTTACTTATCAGGTTGCAGACGAAGAAACACATTGTCCTCTTCGGCAAATTGACATTCTGAACAACCTTGATCTACTTGTTGCTTCATGTGATTTTGTGCCATGGACAAGTTTTATTTGAGGGTACGGAGAATGGCCTCATAGACTATAAGAGTGTTGTCAACCTCCTGAACCTTGGAAACACCTGGCATGTATGAGAGAACCAATGGTGGATTTTTCCCATAAACCACTTCAAAGGGATTCATGCAAGTGACGATATAGTAAGATGTGTTGTACCATTATTTAGTGAGGGGTAACCATTGGTCCCACTGAGTTTTTCATTTGGAGGTGAAACATTGCAAATATGTTTCCAAACACTTGTTAATTGCTTCAGTCTGTCCATCAGTCTAGGGATGATAGGCAGTACCGAGATGCAATTGGGTTCCTTGCAGTCTGACCAATTCTTGCCACAAATTGTTGGTGAAAGTTGGCTCACGATCGAACACAATAGAATGAGGCATGCCATGGAGTTTGAAGATATTATCCATAACAATTTGAGCCATTGTAGATGATGTGAATGGGTGTTGAAGAGCACATAAATGAGTGTATTTAGAAAGATGATCGACTACCACCATGATGACTGGCCTATTTCTTGATTTAGGTAAGCCAACAATGAAGTCCATAGAAATATCCTTCCAAATAATAGGTGGAATTGGGAGCGATTGGAGTGTGCATGGAGCTTTGACTGATTTGTCCTTATTGTATTGACATATAACATTCAATCACAAAGGTGCAGATGTCCTATTTCATGCCTTCCTAGAAAAAAGAGCATTTGACCCATTCATAGGTTTTGGTAAATCTTGATTGTTGAGTTATAGGGGAAGCTTGAATCTCAAATAACACAGTGGATTTAAGGTTCGATTGTTTTCTTAAATACATGTGATTGTTATAGCGAAGCTCTTCATTATGCCAAGAGTATCTTGGAGAAACTTGAGAGTCTTGTTGCAATTGTTGGATCAGGCTGGAAAGTTTGGGGTCTTAGAACCATTCATAGCGAACGACTTGAAGCCAATATGCAACAATGAAAGAGAGTGTCTTCATATTTCTTGGAAAGAGCATTGGCAACCATATTTTCTTTGCCCTTCTTATAAATGATCTCATAATCATATCCAAACAACTTGGTCACCCATTTTTGTTGCTCCAGGGATGAAATTCTTTGTTCCAGAAAATACTTGAGGCTACGATGATCAGTTTTAATTTGGAAGCATTGTCCCAATAGATAAGGACACCAGTGATCCACTACATGTAGAATAGACAACATTTCATTTCCATAGGTTGATTGGCCCAAATGTCGCTCCAAAATTTGTTTTCTACCAAAATCCAAAGATATGTCATCTTGCATGAGGACTACCCCAATTCCTTTCCCTAAAGCATCACATTCCAAGGCAAAAGTCTTGGTGAATTTTGGTAGTGTTAGGACAAGAGTGATGCACATAGCCTCTTTCAAGGCATGGAAGCATTGATCAACTACTAGAGTCCAACTGGAAGCATTATTTTTAAGGAGTGTAGTGAGAGGGGCTGCAATTTTGGTATAATTTTGAACAAGCTTTTGATAATAGATTATTAAACCCAGGAAACCATGCAAACATTTAAGCATTTTAGGGTGAGGCCAGTCCTGCACAGCTTCAATTTTCTTAGGATCCACTCGTACACCATCCTTGCCAACAATATGACCTAGGTACTCAACTTCAGAGGCTCCAAAAGCACATTTAAACAGTTTGAGAAAAAAATTGTGCTTAGATAGTAGATGTAGAATTTGATTCACATGGGTGAGATGATCTTGCCAAGTATTACTATAAATGAGAATATCATCAAAGAAAACTAAGATGAAATGATGGAGGAAAGGATGGAATACATGATTCATGAGACTTTGAAAAGTGGAGGAGGCATTATATAGTCCAAAGGGCATTACCAAGAACTCGTAGTGACCCTCATGCATTTGAAAGGCAGTCTTTGGAATGTCTTCTTCTTTCATACGTATCTGGTGGTAGCCAAAACAAAGATCAAGTTTGGTAAAGTATTGAGCACCACTCAATTTATCCAAAAGGTCATCAATGACAGGAACGGGAAAATTGTCTTTAATGGTGAGTTTGTTGAGGGTGCGAAAATCAAGACACATGCACAAAGTGTCTTCTTTCTTGAGTACCATGACTACAGGGGAAGAATGGGGGTTGGTACTAGGACTAATAACACTCACTTCTAGCAACTCTTGAACAATTTTCTCAATTTCATTTTTCTAGGCAAAGGGATGACAATAAGGATGAACATTGAGAGGAAGATTTCCCAACACTAGAGGAATGGAATGATCATGGACACCACGGGAAGGGGGAAGTCCATGGGGAGTTTGGAAAATAGATTAGTGTTGGGAGGTATAGCTTGGAGGTCGGGATGCACAAAGGGTGTCGCAACTGCTTGAATGGAATGGAGTTGGGAAATAATTCCATAATGACCTTTTTTTAGTAGCTTTTCTATGCGGTGGGAACTGATGATCTCAGGGGAGCCTGTTGTGATGCCTTGGAACTTATAATACTATCCCTCATTTTGGAATTGCATGGTTAAGGCCTTAAAATCCTCGATGATAGGGCCGAGAGTGGGTAACCATTCAACACCAAGCATAATGTCACAACCACCCATGTCGATAACAAACATATGAGATTTCAGGTGGTACTAATCGATTTGTAGGCACACATTTTCACAACTTCCCCCACATTGCATGGAACTGCCATTAGCAATCATGATCTGAAAATTGTTGATTGCATGAATATAGAAATTGATTTATTGGTCAATATGGCAATGAATAAAATTGTGGGTGTTGACATTGTCAACTAGGATGATGACTTTCCTATGCTTAATGTAGCCAATTAACTTAAGGGTTTGGGGAGCATACAAGCCAGTAAGGGCATTCAATCAAATCAACGGTTCATCTTCTGGAGGATGAGAGGGTGGAGTAGGATCATATGCTTAGGTTATTTCTTTAACAGGGGAAATATCAACCTCCTCATACGAAACATCCTCAGAAATGGCCATTAAAAACTTATGTTCTTTACAATTGGGCTTGAAAAATATTTATCATCACAATTATTGCAAAGGCCCTTGACTTGGCGTTCAACCATTTATTCCCTAGTTAATTTCTGGATCTTGAGAGGAGTGGCCTGGGAGGCATTATTTGGGGGTCTAGGGCAAGGAATAAAAGAGGGTTTTTTGTTCTGGGAAGAGACGACATGTTGTGCTTCCTTGGCACGTCTAGTAGCTTCAAACCAAGTTTAGGTGCGAGTCATGAAGACTTGGGATTGGGTTTCATCTTTTATGCCACTGATAAATAATTCCCTGAATAAGGCATTAGACATTCCCTCCATTCTAAAAGCCAAGTGCTCAAAAGAAACAATAAAGTCTTCCATTGTGCCAGACTGTTTCAAATTGGTCAAACAACCCAAATGGTGTGTGTTGGTGACAAGGTGGTCATAAAGTTTGGCCACAAACTGTGTCTAAGAAACATAACCTTAGTGTGAAGCTTTACACCATTGCCACCATTTCTAACATTCAGGATCTAGATAGAGGAGACCTTAACGAAGTTTGGCCAAGTCATCAATGATGCCATGCAAAGAGAAATAATGTTCCATTTGAGTGACCCAACCCGTGGGATCTTAGCCATCAAATTTGTTCACCTTGACTCTAGAAAGATGCAGTTTTCCTTTGATCCATATGGATATCAGTTTCCACCCAACTATTCCACTGGCTCAAAGAAAAGTTTTCCATTTTGGCAGTTTTTTACAATTTTTCAGGTCCCAAACTTCTGGGGTTGTTTTGAGGCACTAAACGACATTTTTTGGAATTTTTGGAGGGCAGGGGTTAAAAAAGGCATGCCCTAACCCTTGGCAGAAGTTGTACTCCTCGACTATACCTTTTTGATGAGGTATCGAACACCCCAAGAAAATATCATATGCAAAAGTTACGCCCTCGAGAAGTTGACGTATCAACTACCCCCATCGAGGCCCACAAACCTTTTGGCGTTACTTCTTCTGGGGTTAGGGTTTTGGATGTTTAGGGTTTTATCGTTTATGATTTATGTTAAAAATGCCTTTGAAGCCTCATTGTAAACATATTCTTGTGAATGATCGTGGTCGTCACATCTCTTCTCATAGATAAGCTACCACCATTCTAGCAAGTTTATTTCACTCTGTATTTTTACATTTCCTATACATTTCTTTCATTAATAGAAATTGTGTATTACTATATCTATGCATTTCTTGCAATATCTCTATATATATCCTTATTATATCTCCACCTTCATTTCATTCTCAAAATAATGTGGATCAGTGGTATCAAAGCAAGTTTCTCCTTGTTGTTTCTTAGTGCATGTCCCCAATGAGGTCATGATATAGAGAGTTGGGTCTCGAGCTAGTTTCTCTTGAGGACAACCGCTCTTGCCAGCTCAAGTGGCCTCCCATGGAGGAAGAAAAGAGAGATGAGGGATTAGGAGATTATATTAATATGTTGCTTGAGGAATTCCTCACGCGATAGAGGGATGAAATGATGGAAAAAATTTCCCAAATCCTTCAACGACTGTTGATAATAGTAGACACGTCTTCATCAAGCAGCCACTTTGGAGGCACCACCCCTTTCAAGGTACAAGTTAATTTTGATATTTTTGTGTTTGAAGGTTAGATAGATGCAAATGCTTTGGAAAAATGGTTAAATATGCTAGAAGGTTATTTCTATGTCCACAATTTTTCCAACAAGGAAAATATCACCTTTGTGCTCCTTAAGGGTATCCCCCATGTCAAAAATTGGTGGGAAACTTACTGTGAGAAAAATTCCATAAAGGAGTCTGGAATGTTTCAAGGCCGAACCCACTTGGGATTTTTTTATGGATGTGGTTAAGGAACAATATTACCCTTTTGGAAACTATGATGATCAGTACATGAGATGGACCACACTGCATCAAGAGTGGGAACAAACAATGTCGGAGTTCACAAATACCTTCCATACCTTGCGCACCAAGCTAGGTATCAAAGAATCTGAGCAACATCTAGTTCTAAAATATTGTGGGGTGCTACATAGGTACATCCAAACCGAAATGGATTTTCTGGACATCTCATCACTGGGAGCCACTTATCGATATGTTGTCAAAATCGAGCAGAAATTTAAGCAGCGGAATAAGCAGGAGTTCGGGTATGCAAATCCGCAACAAGAAAAGTATGGTAAAGATGACCCCGACTCACAAAACAACCAACCTTAATACAACCATTCCAAGCCACAATAAAAGAAGGGTAATGGGAAGAGAAAGAAGGACATTGGAAAGTGGTGTGACTTCCTCAAAATCCCTTGGCACAACACCGATGAATGTTGCTCAAAACAATCATTGGTGGTCGAGCTCAAACAAAAAGGGTCGAGCCCCGACTCAGAATCTAATTCAGAAAACAATAAAAGGAGACAATTCATCGATGTATAACCAACTTCTACCATCACGACCACAACAATCCAACCAAAATAACTAGATGATCCTGAGGAGGGGGAGCACCTCTTCCATTCATAGATGTGGGTGAATGGGACCCCACTGCATTTCATTGTTGCTAGCAGAAGCTAAAAGAACCTCATCTTAGAAGAGGTCATCAAGCAGTTGGATTTTTTGACAAAACCATAGCCGCAACCATATAACATCAGGTGGCTTCGCCAAGGACGATATCTCTGCGTCAGCCAGCAGTGTCACCTGTCCTACGACATCAAGCCCTTCAAGGATGAGGTATTGTGTGTTATTTCCCCACTAGAAGTCTGTGATGTTATTTTAGGCTAGCCATATACATGGAAGCGTCATGTTTTTTATGAGTCTTGAATCCATAGTGTCATTGTTACTTTCGAGGGTCAGCTCTACAAGATACTAGAGGTAGTTCTGACAACTGTCCTGAAAAAACAGTGCCACAAAGTAATCTCTCATACCGCAAAGTTTTCCCTCTTCACAATCCAGTCATATGGTGAACATAAGGTTACTGTGACCACTATAGCCTCATTCCAAGACATTTCTATCCAACAGAAACAGGTCCACAAGATTGTAGAAGAGAGCATATATATTCTTACTTCACTTATGTGTGTGCCTCCACACTACTTAATCAAGCAAAGTTATAACAAATCCCTTCATACTCTTCATGTTGCACCTTCACCGACAGAGTCCTCCCACACTCTGGCAGATCATACAGCTAGATTTTTTGAATGGATCTAACCCCTCCAACAACTAGTTCATGACAACCTTCAACAAGCTAAGCAAGACAATTTCTTCAGCAAGGCAAGCAACTCACCAAGGTTCAGATTCAACAAAAGCTTCCCCATCTCCCACGGGAACTTGATGTAATGGGGACCATTGCTTCCTAAGGGGGGATGAATGATATAGATGGATATTGGTGGCCACCCACCTATTCCACTGGATCAAAAAAAAAAATTCATTTTGGCAGTTTTTTACATTTTTTGGGGTCCTGAACTTCCAGGGTCGTTTTGAGGCCCTAAATGACATTTTTTTGGAATTTTGGGGGGGCAACAAGTTGAAATGCTATGCCTTGACCCCCTATAGAAGTTTTACTGCTTGAATATACCTTTCTGAAGAAGTATCGAATGCCCCAAACAAAGATCATATGAAAAAGTTGCACCCTCAGGAAGTTGACGTATCAACTACCCCCATCGAGGCCTACAAACCTTTTGGTGTTTCATCTTTCGAGGTTAGGGTTTTGTATGTTTAGGGTTTTGTCATTTATTCTTTATGTTAAAAATTCCTTTGAAGCCTCATTGTAAACATATTCTTATGAATGAGCATAGTCGTCACATCTCTTCTCGGAGATAAGTTGCCACCATTCTAGCGAGTTTATTTCACTATGTATTTTTACAGTTCTTGTGCATTTCTTTCATTAATAGAAATTGTGTATTACTGTATCTCTATGTTTCTTGAAATATCTCTATATATTTCCTTGTTATATCTCTTCCTTCATTTTGTTCTCAAAATAATCTAAATGAACATTGAAAGTGGTTGGATTGAAAGGGCATGGAATTGGAGGATTCAATGTCGTCTGGGTTACAAGGTGGTGCAGAAGGGAGATGATCTTGAGATTGAGTAAACATTGTTGTCAGTTTTTTCATTGCTACTAGAAGTTATTTTAGATCGACGAGATAAGCATTAATGGTGTCAAGTTGGTGGAGTCGAGAATTGATGGAAGCAACGTTGGAATTAAGGTCAAAGATATCTTTCTTGGTTTTCTTATTGGCTTTGTCCAAGGCAGTGATGCGACTATAAAAGTCTTGGTTGTGGGTGTGGACCATTAGGGAGTGAATGGGTTTATTGGGTCCACACATAAGAATGGGTTACTAGCAAAGGGTACCACGACGATAAGTGCAAATAGAGGAAGTGAATGGGATATGTGCCAAATAAGGGTGTCGAGAAGGGTGGGTGGGTCCACAGAAAAAAAAGGCTTATAAGTGATGGGTGCCACTATGATCAAGGCAGAGAGAGGAATCCAATGGGATAGGCCCCAAATAAGAGCTTTGGTAGGACCACTATACTTTTTTTTTAAACTCATGTGGAGTTATACTCCAGCCTAAAGAATATTGTAGTGATGAAATGCCCAAATTGTTAACAAGGAAAATTATGTAGGAATTTCACAACCAGGATGCAGGAGGCAGTGTTGCGCGGTGAGATAACCCTTCTGTTCCTTTTTCTATTATGTTATGTTCTTGAGGGTTAGGGTTTCTAGGGTTCCTATAGACAAGGGTTTTCCCTGAACTATAGCTCTCTGATGTACATGTGGGGTCGAACAATAACACTCAATCCAACATCTCATGGCACCAACTAAGGAGGCTCAATTGTACCCTTAGCCACAATACCCGATTACCCAGGTACTAGAGAGTGTCTTCTCAAGTGTTAATGTTCTAGGTGTCACGATAGCAGTTAGGTGGTCAATCGATTGATCTAAAGTTGGTTTCAGGAGACCTAGGGGGCTCCTGATATACTTGATAGTACGTGGGAGTCATGGTTGTGTACATATTTTGTCTTAAGCAGTATTAATCGAAGGGGTACCAACAAGGGTTACAGAGGTTTCCAACAAGGTGAAACGTTCGTTCCAAGTAACCTCATGAAACCATCTATATTTCCAGCATGTAGCCTTCTCCAACCACAATTTTACCCATTGAACGACAGATATTTGTGTCTTAAAGACGTCGACAATACACGTCTCTACCCTGGAAAAACAATTCCCGCAGTTTTTGTATAGGAGAGCTTCGATACCACTTGTAAGGTACTAGATGCAATATAATAAACAAAAACATAAATATTGCAACAATTACTAGTGGAACAACAAAATATAGAGGACAATGATACCAATAAGGATACATTTATTGATAGAAATACAAGTTCACTTGCCTCTTCGGGGGGGGAAACCTCTAGCAGAGTAGAGATCTATTACAATAATTATCAAGATAAGAATCTCCCATGCCTTCTACTCTTATTTATATTAATTATATCTTCTAAAGCACATTTTAAAGGAATATATTTCTAGAATCATAAGCTTCTATTAAGTCTTCTTACATTAGAATTGTTCACATTATTATATAGGCCTTATTTACTAATGTCGACCTTTATTACATATAAAACATATTATTCTACCTACGTGAGGGGTTAGGAAGGTTAGGTCCCTAACACTATGCCTCATCTTCTTCTGATGTGACTACATCTCTTACTAGCCAAGGGGATTTGACTTTGTCTTCTTCGACCCTACTCCCACTACTTCTGGTATCCTCACTTGATACCTTCCTATTAATGTTGCGTCTCTTTGACAACCTATCTTCTTTTGTGCTTCTCTCTTTCATAGAAATCTCTCTCGTACACCCTCCTAGTGTGGTTTACTTTCTCTTCATCTCAGGTCTAACCCCTCATCCTTCACCCCTTGTTATTTTTTCTTTGCTTCTCTATTTGGCTTTCCTCCTTATCTCCACTCTTCTTGCGCATCTCTTGGCTCTTTTTCTCCTCTTCTCTTCTGGGTCCATGCTCTCCTCGCCTCATTTCATCTTCTTCTAGATCCCTTCCGTTGGATCCATTCTTTCTCTCTTTTCCCCCTTCTTTACATCCCTCCCCTTTGTGTGCAAGGGGGTTACTCAACCATTCTAATGAGCTCCATGAACATCAACCCCTTCTCTACAACATCTTTATCCATAGAGGGATTTCTTCTAATAGTCTCCTTCCAAGACCAACTGCAAACTTCTTTTTAGTACTGTTGAAGGACTCATCACACTCAATAACAAACTCAACAATATACCCTTCTTTCACATGCGCAAACCATAAATCAATAGCTCTACCCCACTTATTGTCCATAGATTTGAGCCTATTGATTGTATTTTGGTCCCACACCAACAATCCTTAGGCTCCCAAGGTAGAGTTAATCTATGTCTATCTCCTTATCCACTCATAAAATAAACAAGGAAACTCAACAAATGAAATTTGACGCAAATATGTACAGATGTACCTATCTTTACAGCTTTCGAGGTTGATCTACAAATTCTTGGTCTCTCATTGCATGAACTCATCCTCCTTCTCAATTATCCAATATTGTATCTCCTTCTTGGAAGGTTTCCACCTCATTTTGTTCCTTCACCATGTTGCATAAAACCTTCAAGGCCCGACAATGGAATCGTTTGTTGGCTCTATTCTATTCTATTTAAAGACCAAGTATTCGATAATACTTTACCAACAAAACCTCATAGGCACCGACATATTCAATCTTTAGTCAAGGACCGAAGAAGGTCTCATTCAAGATTCCATGAGAATCACAAAGGCCATTAGTATTGTGTAGAGTGTGAAGTGTTAAATTTGGCAGCATCGACAGTCATTCTCCAATGAGAGGCCATATGGGCCACCCTAAGGCTAGCCAGGAAGATTTGGAGAATCAACCAGTCTTGTGATGTATTGACAAAAGCCAGGGGGAACGTACAACCTCTGTGAGTCAAACCAAAAGTCAGGACGAACGAGATGCTATGTGAGTCTAATGCAAAATTCATGGGGAACATACAACCTATGTGAGCATAGACAGCCTAGTGAAAAAGTCAGGGGGAACGTACAACCTCTGTGAGCATAAACAGACTAGTGAAAAAGTCAGGGGGAACATACAACCTCTGTGAGCCTAGTCAAACCTTGTGAGCCATGAGAAAAATTCAAGGCATCTAGCAAAAGTTAGGTTGAATATAAAATTCCTATGAGCTAGAAACAAATGATATTCCTAATATTGCAAATGATGTAATTGTATTTATCTAGTGTGTTGGCACGTGTAAACATTATCCACCATGAAGAGAATTTTGAATTTCCTTGTCAAGAGTTGTAACTAAAGTCTTGAGTCTAGTTCTATGTTATAACTAAAGTGTAATGTTGAGTTGCAACTAAAGTCTTGAGTCTAGTTCTATTTTAGTATTGTTGAGTTGCAAATAAAGTCTTGAGTCTAGTTCTATTTTAGAACTAAAGTGTAATGTTGAGTTGCAACTCAAGTCTTGAGTCTAGTTCTATCTTAGAACTAAAGTGTAATTTTGAGTTGCAACTAAAGTCTTAAGTCTAGTTCTAAGTTCGAACTAAAGCATGTCAGTCTCAAGTCTAGTTCTAAAGTTTGAACTAAAGTGTAATGCTGAGTTGTAACCAATCTCA
>JZKD02S1775075.1:14110-48781 GCA_000966675.3 Picea glauca
GCTGTATGCTCCGACGAAAACATTGTCTATGACGCCAGGGGTTCTGGAGATATTGATAGGTATAGTTTCAGCGATAGTCGCCATATTTCCCTCAGCATAAATTTCCTGTGTAGCTAAGAGGTTAATAGGACACGACTCATCTCCCGTCATGGTGATAGGGAATTCTCCTGCCTTGATTCGGTGTAACTCTGGGAGGAAATATGATCTGTGATGAAGATCTTCCCAAGGTTTGTCTGGACTAGTCATTGCTTTGATTACAGCTTCGTCAGAAGGCAAGACTAAATCTAACAAATCGGTGGTAGCAAGAGAAACCTGAGCCCAGATAGGCTCAAGAAGTGGATCCAAATCTTGTGCGGGAGTCGGATCAGGAGTAGCTGAAGTTTGCTGGACTAAAGAGTATGCTACTTCAGCGGCCGACAAGGGCATGGACATGCCAGCGTGCCCTGTCTCATCCATCGTGGTTGATGGGGAAGGAAGAATCCACAGATCCTTAAAGTAAGTCATGCGGAACGACGAAACTTGAAAAATCTCAGCCTTGTGGTGAGTTGATATAAACTTAACATCGCCATGAGGAGGTGGGTAATCGAAAGTACCCATCAAAGATGGGCACAAACCAACTCCTATGTTAAAGACACCGGCTTGAGGATTATCTATCATGGGAACCGTGGATGCCCCCAAGGATGGGTCAGGTCGAGATAAGGACAATTGATCAATGGTCACTATCTAACCTTCATGTGGAAACAATAAGACTCGAAAAACTGTAGCGACCACCGCTTGCATAGCATAAGTCCAACTATGACCTAACAGGAGATTGTAGTCGATGGTGGCATCGACTACCTCTACTTCAACACACACAGTCTTTCCCCCTAACTGCACAGGGAAAGAAGGAATGATGCCATGTGGTCGGAAAGAACGACCATCAAATGCAGTGAGGAGAGTAGGTGATGGAGACAACTCAGGCTGGCTAATGGCTTTCCATCATGCTAACAACATAACGCAAGTCGAAGCGCCCTCGTCAACTACCGTGCGAAAGATATTCCGTGTAAAAGTTTTCATGGGATGAACCACTACTATCTGAAACGCGACGTGGTAAGGCAGACGAGGTTTCAAGTCAGTCATATATAACATGATGGTACCCGGGTTACAAGTCTCAATAGAGCCTAAAGCAGTCAACACAACTTTCCTCTGAGCAGGGAAACTTTGGAGGACCTCCAAAGCGGACATAGAACAAGGGGTTTGGGATAAATCTTCCACCACAGAGTAGTTCTAGGCGGCCCTTGCGTTTGGATTGTGAGAAGCTCTCTTAAATTCACCCTTTGGAATGCGTGTCATTGTTTCACCCAACGTCTTCTCGATCTGTAGAGGAAGAGATGGGATCTCAGCTTCTTTGCCCTTCTCAGAGGCGCTTGGTTTACTATAGTCGGGTGCTCTAGTCATTATTAAAGCATCACTTTTAACCATATATACGTTCACGGAAGAGGAATTGTTTGGGGGAGGGCAGTTTTCTTGGCTACCCCCTTCGGCACTTGTAGAGGCTTGAGTTAAATTTTTCCCATGATGAAAGGGATTAGTCAACATAGCCTGATGTTGCTGTGTGACAAACTTCTGGGCCTCCACAAGTCGAGGACATAGATGGGTCGGGTGGTCTTCCGCACATAAGTTGCACAGATACCTCGCCTTCCGCTTTTTCGTGGTGCCCTTGCCAGCATTATCAGTTGGTTTCTTATCCCCCTTACCCTTCTTGCGTTGTTTTTTCTTCCCTTCAGGCTGCTGGGTGGCCTTTAGGTTAGTCGTCTATACGGAGTGTACTTCCAACGTTTGGGTAGGAGGAGCAGCCAAAGCAGTAGTCTGGCTGGACGCGGCGTGTTGTATAGATAAATGCTACAATTGTTTTGTCAATTGCTCAGCGAGCTTAGTTTGTGCCGAACCAGCCATACTGTCAGCATGTGGTCCGGCTCTCTGTCTGGTTTTATCTAGTATCGATCGTGGTGCATCCAGCAGGATGTTGTACAATAGACCAGACTAAGAATAGATAAGCTCAAACTGTTGAGCCCTCATGATGACATATTCCTCGGAGAAAACCCCCGAAGTTGCGACGTCTTTGGATAATTGCGGTACTAAAGACTTAAGGAACCATTCAAGAAGGAATGCTGGTGGCACTAGTACTTTGATAAGACTCTTTCGGCGTCACCACTCTCAAATATGATCTGAGATATGGTCCGCTGTCGTCTGCTCGAAATTGGCTAGCAATTCTGTGTCGGTGTCGTATCTCACAGGTAACTGGAAATGGTTAAGGAAGGCCATCGCCAATTCGCCAAAAGAAGAGTATCGTGAATGATCAAGCTCTATGTACCATTTCGTGACACTCCCAATAAGAGTGCATTGAAACAATCACAACTGGACGGAGTCATCTTTCAGTGATTTAGATGAAAACCAAAGGTGGAAAGTAGTCACGTGATCACCTGGATCTTCGTTAGTCTTGGCCTCGAACTTTGGAATGTCCAAAGGCAACTTTGTTGGCATAGGTGGCCAACGTGGATCATGACAGATAGGATCATTTAACAACCGTGTCAAATCTGGCAAGTGCAACGTCGCCAGGAATGGTAGTTTGGGTTGCTACTGATAGCCTGGAAAAAGGGGTCCTGGAGTTTGACTGGCACCAGGTTGCCAGGAAAAGTTTGGCTGCTGGCCCGGGTTTTGGTAGAAACCATGGCCCTGACCAATGTAAGGGTTTTGCATCTGAGGAGACATCATCGACTGATTCCCCATAAAGGACATATGATGTTGAGCATTCATCGCGTTTGGCGGACTTTGGGAAGGATTACCCCATGGCGGTCCTGTTGGGAGAGGCATAGAAGTATGTTCGAGGTTCCATTGACTGTGGAAAGAATTACCCCAGAACGACATTCCAACGGAGAGAACGGATCCTTGTGAGTTCCAAGGTCCTGGTATATGTGACCCCGGCGCAGGAATAGTACCCTGTGCCGGAGTGGACTGTCCAAATATGGGAGTTCCCCCAGATGGGAAAGAAGTGGGTGTGAACGTGTTGTTACCAAACTTCCCGTTCCAAACAAATAGTGATGAACCTACCAGCTGAGTTTGCGCAGGTAGTCCTTGACTCCCGGCTCCAAGTGAACTCGTGTGTGCAGGCTGCCCGACGGTCTGCTAATGCGGACCACCGAGCGATGGGGACGAAGGAGGAATATGACCTCCAGCATGAGGAAAAGAATTGAAAGGGACATGAATTCCCCCAAGTTGACCTTGTAGAGGAGCGTTAGAGATCCCTGCCCCCAGACCCAAAGTCTGTAAAGTGGAGTGAGTGAGTGCAGGACTTGTTCCTGAACTAGGCATACCGTATGAAAACGGAGCGCCTGTCGCACTAGGTGTAAAGGGATTGGTGGCCGCCGCAATAGATGGGATCGATCCACTTTGCAACGAATTTGTGGTTGGGGCCATGGTGGTCCGGACCACCAAAAAAGGCAAGTTAGGAGAAGCTTCTCCTGTGGTAGCAATGGTGGTGGGAATGAAAGAATTCCCAGAGGAAGTAACAACGTTTGGTTCCATAACTGTGTGAGGCACTGACAGGCGTTTGTAAAATTGAATTGGCACAATAACGTCCGACCAAGTATCAGTGGTTGGGGTTTCAACCGAGCCAATATTGGCGGTCGATTCCTACGGTAGTTGTTCGGGCTCACTGGTTGGTAACCGGGTTGCTTCGAAAGACCCTTGTTAGTCTAGATTTTGCCTCAATGGTGGCGGGGGTGGCTCTAGTATAACCGGCAGTAGGCCCAGAAGCCTTCGTGACCGACGAAGCTCTAAATCCTCCACTGTGTGAGAAGATCCATGACATGCTAAGGTATTCTACACGTGCAAACAGTAACACACACTAAAAAGAAGACCCTATGAGATAAGACAAGCAAACACTAACTATTTCGAAGAACAGTTACAACAACCAACACTAGAGAAACTTACCGGTGCAAGTGCAACTCGAATACGGAAGCACCCTTCGGGTATACTCTGCAAAGCATGGCCCAATGTATGTCCTAGGTACCGTGGTATACCCCCGCAGTCACCTGTGTATGTCCCTAGAAAATATTGGCAACTAGTTTTCCAGCACATGAACAGTCACCAGGCGGGTACAGTCGATAGTCGGGTAGAACACAATGAGCAGGGTATCAAGCCCGAAACCTGTCAAGGATATCGAGAGCAAATGGTCCAGAAGACAACTGAGGACCTCGAATGGATTTGAGACCCACGAAGCTCCGTGGCAAATGCAAATGACAGAATTCCTCAACAAATCCTTGATATGTGTTCTCCACTATGTTCGGTCCAGCTTTGGAGGGGTTATCTCCGCTACCTTTCCTTACATGACCTCGTGTTTAGCCCCTGTGTTAGAGGGGGGTCCCTGATAACTTTCCGTAACTGGACTTCTACACTCCCTATGACAGAATCCAATGTTTGGTTTGAGTGGCCTTGGAGAATTTACTCTCCAACCTATTCCAAGGCCCTAGTCCTGAGCTAGTGTATGAACCCTACAAACAAAAAGTCTAACAGTTTTTAATTAGAGTTACTTTTAATGGGATTTTTACATCACAAGGTATGAAGGTGAAAATGATGGTGTGTAAAGACTCAAAGAAAAATGAACAAGAAATGCTTGGAAACAAAAACTTTTACAACAAATGCAAAAACCAACAACTTTTCAACAAGAAAGACTTCTTTTCTTTTCAACTTTTCTAAGATTTCATGCAAAAAATTATGAAAAAAGATTTCTTCCTAGCTACTGATGCAACAACACAACCTTCAAACAAAGAAGAAAATGAAAAAAGAGATTTTTTTTTTACTTAATTGCAAAATAAAGCAATAAAGGGAAAATGCCAACAAGCACAAAAACCAAGAAAACAAAATAAAATTCTGGCTTAAAGCACAGATCGCAAAGAACCAGAGCAAAGACGCACAAAGGCAATCAAGAAAACACCGATTCTAACACTTGTCTAAAAACCATAAAACAATATTTTTTCTTTTGTCTTTTCTATCAAAACATCAACTAAGAAAAACACAGGCTGAGGATAAGAGGCCCTAACCTGCTGACTGTGCAGCCCCAGACTCAAACCCCTGAGAGGAAAAATTCTCACCACTGGAGGGGATGACTGCCCCACCCAGGCTGAAAAGCAACCAATCAATCCCGCGACTGTGATCAAAACAACACGTCTGCAAATGCCTGCTGAGCTATAACAGCGCGCGGGTACCCGTGGGCTAAATTTGAACAGGCCGCGGGTCTGTATAAAAGCTAAGACAAAACAAAACACAGGTAGCCCAGACCTGAAAAAGGCCACTGGTATTGACAACCAGGGTCTCTTAAAGGCTTGGATGCTTATTTTTTAATAGAAAAGGAAACTAAATGCAAAAAATGACAATCACAATAAAGCAGACTAAGACAAGACTATAAACCAGCAAGACCTAGACAGGATCCAGAAAGCTCCCTGAGAATGTAAAATTATGACAGGGAAGAGGAGACTGCCTCTTAAGCTCTCTGAGCCCTACACGCTACTGAAACCTCTGCAACAAGCGTTCAAACGTGGGCTGTAGAAGGTTAGGGCATGGGTTACACGTGGGCAGGCCTTCTGCAGGCCGCGTGTACCTCTGTGTGTCCCGATAATAAATGTCAAGCACAGTCAAGGAAAAACTGGTATTAATAACCAGGTTCCCTGCTAGCTCTGACCTAACAGACAACAGACAAACAAAGAAGAAGAAAATATAATTCTTTGAACTACCCAAAAAAACTCAATGAAATCCGGAAACCCTAAGAGTACTATCCCCAGTGGAGTCGCCAATTCTGTTGTTGGGAAATAATACCCTACGGACTAACAAGCTAGGGCTAAACTTGCATGCAGATCATGACCCTCAAGAACTCACTTTTCACCTATCACCCCAACACTCAAACCCCTTTTTCACACACAAGCATGGAAAAGACCTACTAACCTTTTTATCGACGTTTGATGTAGATCCTCCGTTGCACTTTATCCACTTGCTTTCGCTGCTCCTTCCAAAGACAATCCTGCAATCAAGACAAAACACTACACATGCATGCTATTTTTCTACCTAAGGGTTAGAGATTAAGAATAAATCAAATAAAATGTATATCACTCATGCAATGGGACGGGAAAAGTATTCTTTTTATTAATCTCAAGATGAATCAACTTACAATGATGATAGAGACCGGCCACCATTCCTCGATCCTGATCCTGGGCTCCTCCTCTTCTTTGTCCTCCAACTACTATGCTTTAATTCTCCTTAATATTGAGAAAAGGCTAAAGGGTTGGGACAAATGGATTCGGAAATTGGGCAGAGTTTCTTTGCTATCTTTTTCCTCCTCCAAATAATACCCGTACCCCTCCTTTTATAGGCTAGAAGGAGCTAGGGTTTTGGATGAACTCTTGGCCATGCATGGCTGGGAGTTTCAGTTAACTGACCCAAATATTTTCATCCCGTTGGAAACTTTCCTGTTTTTGTGCTTTTGTTAGGTAAACACGGGCTATAGTAGGCCAGCCAGCGTTCCAACGCGTGCAGTAGTGAGCCTGCCAGCATTCCAACGCGTGCAGTAGTAGGTTAGGGTGCGTTTTGCTTGATTTAAGAGGATTTTCAAGAGTTTATTCAACATGGCTTTGGCAAGGAATGGATATGAGTAGGCCTGATGCCAGGTAAGAATGTATGGTGCAATTTAGAGTTATAACACACCAACTCCCTAGTTTCTCTAGCACCAACTAGAAGGAAGCATCAACTCCCTGGTTTCTCTAGCACCGACAAGAAGGAAGCTACAACTCCCTGTGTTCAAGCACCCACTTGAACTTCTGAGGAAAAAAGTCCTCCCTAACACCTCCCTACCACCCTAGATTATGAATATGAAATACTTAAACCTATTACAGTGATATAGCGTTCAATAACAACTTACCAGTCTCATCAATGTTCTACTGCATTTAGTTTCTCTTTCTGCCTCAATGCCTTCTTGCACACCTGACTTGCGCTGTCTATTCTTCTACCTTTTATGCTCTATGTGCCATGTCCATTCACTGCACAGTTCCTCTTCTGTTCAATTCAGCTGCTGCACTTCCCTCCTCCTTCACGCATGAATCACCTTCAACAACAACAACCACAACAACTCCAACAACAACTCCAACTCTTCTCTTTATCATGTACTTATAGATTCTGTGCTACTTGTGGATGCAATGCGCACAATCCCTCTTCCTTATCACATCGTGTTCATCTCCTCCACATGTCGAGTGCTCTGTTTGATCATTATGGTAACCCTTCATCTTCTCTGGCAGTTTTCCCACGCGTTCAACATCACTGAATGTCATGCTGAGATTCCTCAACCTCTCTGGTAGTCGAGACTCTTCGTCTTCTCTGTCTTAGACGAGCTTATCCTTTCTGTTTTCAGCTACAGACTTCAATCCCCTTCCATCTGTCAATCACTTGTATCAATAATCCTTAATCCACTGGAAGATGCCTTGAGACTCTTCATCTTCTTTGGCGATCACACTCAGTCCTCTTCGAGTCCTCTGGAAGAGATCATCATTTGTTTTAGCTGTTACACTGAGAAGCACAAAAGTAGCCCTTTTATCTTCTTCAACTTCTCCTGAACTGTTGGATTAAGGATAAAGAATCTTGTGCCTGTTTTTCCATTTTGTAATTCAACATTTCAGGATCCCTGTGGTGAATCTTAGCACCTCTAGCTTCTTCCTCCATCTTCCATTGATGTGCCCAATGGCTATGACCATGCCCTTATGCATGAAGTGCTTTCGCAATTTCACATTTTTGTGAATCTGGAGATGAGGCATCTTGAATCTCCAAGTCGCGATCCCCGAAACCCTGAAATGGAGATTATCTGAATTAGGTCCTTCCTCCACGTGACCATAGGCGGTGACCACTGTCTACGCTAAAAGACGCTGCGAACTCATGATCTTCATTGAACCTAATTGACGGTCCACGATCCCGATGAATTAATGATCCATATATTTTCATGATCTCGTATCTCACTGTTCCTTAGATGGAGGCTCTCATCACTCCAAGTCACGATAGGCTAAACTCCGAGATGGAGCTCAGATCAACGGTCCACCTTCTAGGTGATTTGACGGTCCTGATCTTTTTGCGATCTCGCATCTCACTGTTCCTTATATGGAGGCTCTCATCACTCCAAGTCGCGATAGGTGAAACTCCGAGATAGAGATCAGATCAACGGTCCACATTCTTGGTGATCCGACGGTCCTGATATTTTCGCGAATTCACATCTCGCGGTTCCTTAGATGGAGGTTCTTGTCACTCCAAGTCGCGATAGGCGAAGCTCTGAGATGGAGCTTAGATCAATGGTCCAGAACCCTTGCTGATTTGATGGTCCAGATATTATCGTGAGTTTGCATCTCGCGATTCCTGTGATGGAGGTTCTCATCACTCCAAGTCGCGATACGTGAAACTCCGAGATGGAGCTTTGACATAGTTTGATCTTCTGCCACGCGTCCCTCTTGGATCAACGATCAAGATTTTATTAGGACTTCGCAACTCCACGAGCCTTCATTGTGCTTGATCAACAATACATATTTGGCCTCGATCTAATGGTTGAGATTATTTCGTGATTTCACATATCACAAATTCGAGAAGTTAGGGAACCCCATTCCTTTGAATTTCCAGTTAGCGACATGATGATCTTTCACCACGCGTCCTCTTGATCAACGGTCCACGACTATCCTCGATGGACGACCAGGATTCCTTCACAGTTTTTGGGAGTTGGATGACTCTTGGACTTATCTGCCTTGTATCTTCACCATATCTAACGACTATTGAGCCTTCGTAGATACCCCAGATCCTATGGCCCAGATCTTCTCGCAATTTTTCCACTTCACTATTTCACTGCTTCGCGATTTTTTACACCTTCATGATTTTGTCCACCTTGCGATTTTGTCACTTCGTGATTTCTCCACTTCGGTGGTGAAGTGTTTCGACACTTCAACTCTCACTGATCTTTTCCATCGTTGTTCTTGCCATCAATGACAAGATTACTCTCAACTGTAAACCTTCGAACATAAGGTAGTGGGATCTCAAAGGATGTTAATGTTAGATGGTTTCTCTGGGTATAATCAGATTATGGTGCACCCTGATGACCAACAAAAATATGACATTTACCATACCATGGGGAACATTTATGTATGCCAAGATTCCTTTTGGTCTTATGAATGTAGGGGAAATATTTCAAAGAACTATGGATATAGATTTTGCTGACAAAAAGGATAAATTCATTGTTATCTACCTTGATGACATCACTGTGTATTCTGCCTCAGATGAAGAACATTTCAAACATCTTAGAAGGACATTTCAAAAATGCAGAAAGTTCAGGATCTCTTTGAATCCTAAAAAGTCAAATTTTGCCATGGAAGAAGGAAATTTGTTGGGTCACATCATTTCAAAAGAAGGGATAAAGGTAGACCCGAGCAGAGTTGAGGGGATCTTGAAAATTGGCATACCCAGAAGCAAAAAGGAGGTACAATCTTTCCTGGGCAATGTGAACTTCCTAAGGAGATTCATTCCTAATTTGGATGAAATCATAAAACATATTACCAATATGCTAAAGAAGGGAAATGAAATCAAATGGATCCCTGAGGCTAGAAAATCCTTTGAAGACATCAATTGCAGGTGTGCTACTCTAGAAATAAGACCATGGTTTTGAGAATCCCATAGCATACTATAGTAAGACATTAATATATGTACCTTTGAATTCAGGGTTTACATCCTACATTCACATACCACTGCTTATGTTCCCAACAACTCAGTGAAAGAAATATTGACACAACTCGATCCTGAAGGAAAGAGTGGAAAATGGATTGTGGTGATATTAGAATATGATCTTGAAATCAAGCTCACAAAGTTGATCAAAGGACAAGGGTTGGAAAGGTTGATGGCACAGAAGAATTGTGAAATTTTAGGGTTAAATTTCACAACAGACTTGTCAGAAGTTACATAAGAAGAA
The DNA here is from genome assembly GCA_000966675.3 of Picea glauca. NCBI lineage: Eukaryota > Viridiplantae > Streptophyta > Pinopsida > Pinales > Pinaceae > Picea > Picea glauca. Next base: position 24,126 of record JZKD02S1775075.1, read on the forward strand.
AGGGTGACTCCACCAATATGGCATGCAGATATCATCTTTGTGCTGAAGAATTTGTAGGCTCCTCCTGAATTTAGTAAGACAAAGGACAGATTCTTGAAGTTGAAGGCATCCAAATTTTGTATAGTAAATGAAGCACTATATTGGAAATATCCAGGGGGGATTTTAATGAGCTGTTTAATAGAGGAAGAAGTAGAGGAAACCATCAAATAATTCCATCAAGGTGACTGTGGAGGTCATCATTATTGGAAGACAACCATGCATAAAATTATAAGGGTTGGATTTTAATGGCCTAGCATCTTTCTCGATGTTTATAAATAAGTTTCAAAGTGCCATGTATGTCAAATTTTTGATGGGAAAGGAAAGTTGCAGGCTCTATCTTTAAACCCCATTTCAGTGGAATCTCCTTTCAGACAGTGGGGCCTTGATTTTATAGGGGAGATCCATACAAAATCCTCTACCCAACACAAATGGATCCTGACAACGACCGATTATTTCACTAAGTGGATTGAGGCAATCCCCACCAGACATGCTACAAATGATGTCATCATTAGATTCCTAGAAGATAATATTCTGTCCATATTCGGATGCTCGATCGAAATTATAATAGACAATGAAACAACTTTCAAGTCTAAGAAATTGGAGAAATTCTTGTAGTGATTACAACATCACCCTTGGTCATTCCACGTCATATTACCCTCAAGGGAATGGGTTGGTTGAGTCTTTGAATAAAATCTTGGTCAGAATCGTCAAAAAATTTCTACAAGAGAATAAAAAGGCATGGCACAAAAATCTCATCCACCCACTATGGGATGAAAGAATATCCCCAAAGATATCCATTTCCACATCCCCTTTCTAGATCGTCTATGGAATTGAAGAAATTTTTCCTACTATATTAGGGTTTCCAGTAATGAAGTTGTTACAGGAGCAAGAGGCAGAAACAAACACTAGTAGGAGAAGAGATGATGAGCTCATCAACATAGAACAAACCAGAGAAAAGGCCTTTAATAACACCCAGCTACGCCAAGACAAGATTAAAGAGGATTTTGACATAGATACCAAGGTGGATGACTTCGAACCAGGAGACTAGGTACTAAAATGGGATGCCATAAACAAAGATAAGGAAAAAAATGGGAAATATTATAACCTATGGCTGGGTCCATTCAAAATCGCATCTTACCATGGGAGCAACGCCTATTTTTTACAAGAAAGTAATGGAGAACTCGCTGGAGGAGGGACTGTGAATTGCAGGTTCCTCAAGCATTACATTGTTTGAAAAATTATCACCCCGCCATTCATTGTATATAGTCGTTTTGTGTTTTTCTTTACACATGGAAAGTTGGAATAAAAACAACATAGTTGAAGCTCGAGGTGAAGGCCCTGAGCTATGCTGGGAAGATTTTAAGTTTTTTCGAATAAAGATCAGTGGATTCAGATTACACTAATATACCACATCCCAATGGGTAGGCACTTGGTATTCAATTATTTTCTACCTCGCAGGGAGGATAACATCCCTAGTTGGAGCCTATGTTATCATCATAACAATTTTCAGATCAGGATTTGAGTTTCATAGATTTAGCGAAAAGCCACATTGCTATGGAAGTGTGATAGTTTGAAGGATAAGGTCTTATATAGTAGTATGTGGAAAAATATAGTGGAGGCACGAAAGGTAGGATTCAATGGACCGTCGATCTGAAGCAACCCAGATCAACGACTAAGGCACATATCAGGGAATGAAGCANTCCAATGTTTGGTTTGAGTGGCCTTGGAGAATTTACTCTCCAACCTATTCCAAGGCCCTAGTCCTGAGCTAGTGTATGAACCCTACAAACAAAAAGTCTAACAGTTTTTAATTAGAGTTACTTTTAATGGGATTTTTACATCACAAGGTATGAAGGTGAAAATGATGGTGTGTAAAGACTCAAAGAAAAATGAACAAGAAATGCTTGGAAACAAAAACTTTTACAACAAATGCAAAAACCAACAACTTTTCAACAAGAAAGACTTCTTTTCTTTTCAACTTTTCTAAGATTTCATGCAAAAAATTATGAAAAAAGATTTCTTCCTAGCTACTGATGCAACAACACAACCTTCAAACAAAGAAGAAAATGAAAAAAGAGATTTTTTTTTTACTTAATTGCAAAATAAAGCAATAAAGGGAAAATGCCAACAAGCACAAAAACCAAGAAAACAAAATAAAATTCTGGCTTAAAGCACAGATCGCAAAGAACCAGAGCAAAGACGCACAAAGGCAATCAAGAAAACACCGATTCTAACACTTGTCTAAAAACCATAAAACAATATTTTTTCTTTTGTCTTTTCTATCAAAACATCAACTAAGAAAAACACAGGCTGAGGATAAGAGGCCCTAACCTGCTGACTGTGCAGCCCCAGACTCAAACCCCTGAGAGGAAAAATTCTCACCACTGGAGGGGATGATTGCCCCACCCGAGCTGAAAAGCAACCAATCAAGCCCGCGACTGTCACTGAAACAGCACGCGTGCAAACGCCTGCTGAGCTATAACAGCGCATGGGTACCCGCGGGCTAAATTTGAACAGGCCGCGGGTCTATATAAAAGCTAAGACAAAACAAAACACAGGCAGCCCAGACCTGAAAAAGGCCACTGGTATTGACAACCAGGGTCTCTTAAAGGCTTGTATGCTTCTTTTTTAACAGAAAAGGAAACTAAATGCAAAAAATGACAATCACAATAAAGCAGACTGAGACAAGACTATAAACCAACAAGACCCAGACAGGATCCAGAAAGCCCCCTGAGAATGTAAAATTATGACAGGGAAGAGGAGACTGCCTCTTAAGCTCTCTGAGCCCTACACGCTACTGAAACCTCTGCAGCAAGCATTCAAACGTGGGCTGTAGAAGGTTAGGGCATGGGTTACACGCGGGCAGGCCTTCTGCAGGCCNCTAACAGAAAACAAACAAACAAAGAAACAGAAAATATAATTCTTTGAACTACCCAAAATCCTCAATGAAATCCGGGAACCCTAAGAGTAATATCCCCAGTGGAGTCGCCAATTCTGTTGTTGGGAAATAATACCCTATGGACTAACAAGCTAGGGCTAAACTTGCATGCAGATCATGACCCTCAAGAACTCACTTTTCACCTATCACCCCAACACTCAAACCCCTTTTTCACACACAAGCATGGAAAATACCTACTAACCTTTTTATCGACGTTTGATGTAGATCCTCCGTTGCGCTTTATCCACTTGCTTTCGCTACTCCTTCCAAAGAAAATCCTGCAATCAAGACAAAACACTACACATGCATGCTATTTTTCTACCTAAGGGTTAGAGATTAAGCATAAATCAAATAAAATGTATATCACTCATGCATTGGGACGGGAAAAGTATTCTTTTTATTAATCTCAAGATGAATCAACTTACAATGATGATAGAGACCGGACACCATTCCTCGATCCTGATCCTGGGCACCTCCTCTTCTTTCTCCTCCAACTACTATGCTTTAATTCTCCTTAATCTTGAGGAAAGGCTAAAGGGTTGGGACAAATGGATTCAGAAATTGGGCAGAGTTTCTTTGCTATCTTTTTCCTCCTCCAAATAGTACCCGTACCCCTCCTTTTATAGGCTAGAAGGAGCTAGGGTTTTGGATGAACTCTTGGCCATGCATGGCTGGGAGTTTTAGTTAACTGACCCAAATATTTTCATCCCGTCGGAAACTTTCCTGTTTTTGTGCTTTTGTTAGGTAAACGTGGGCTATAGTAGGCCAGCCAGCGTTCCAACGCATGCAGTAGTGAGCCTGTTAGCATTCCAACGCGTGCAGTAGTAGGTTAGGGTGCGTTTTGCTTGATTTAAGAGGATTTTCAAGAGTTTATTCAACATGGCTTTGGCAAGGAATGGATATGAGTAGGCCTGATTCCAGGTAAGCATGTATGGTGCAATTTAGGGTTATAACACACCAACTCCCTGGTTTCTCTAGCACCAACTAGAAGGAAGCATCAACTCCCTAGTTTCTCTAGCACCGACAAGAAGGAAGCTACAACTCCCTGTGTTCAAGCACCCACTTGAACTTATGAGGAAAAAATTCCTCCTTAACACCTCCCTACCACCCTGGATTATGAATATGAAATACTTAAACCTATTACAGTGATATAGCGTTCAATAACAACTTACCAGTCTCATCAATGTTCTACTACATTTAGTTGCTCTTCCTGCCTCACTGCCTTCCTGCACACCTGACTTGCGCTGTCTATTCTTCTACCTTTTATGCTCTATGCGCCATGTCCATTCACTGCACAGTTCCTCTTCTGTTCAATTCAGCTGCTGCACTTCCCTCCTCCTTCACGCATGAATCACCTTCAACAACAACAACCACAACAACTCCAACAACAAGTACAACTCTTCTCTTTATCGTGTACTTATAGATTCTGTGCTACTTGTGGATGCAATGCGCAAAATCCCTCTTCCTTCTCACACCATGTTCATCTCCTCCACATGTTGAGTGCTCTGTTTGATCACTATGGTAACCCTTCAGCGTCTCTGGTAGTTTTCCCACGCGTTCAACATCACTGAATGTCATGCTGAGATTCCTCAGCCTCTCTGGTAGTCGAGACTCTTCGTCTTCTCTGTCTTAGACGAGATTATCCTTTCTGTTTTCAGCTACAGACTTCAATCGCCTTCCATTTGTCAATCGACTGTATCAATAATCCTTAATCCACTGGAAGATGCCTTGAGACTCTTCATCTTCTTTGGCGATCACACTCAGTCCTCTTCGAGTCCTCTGGAAGAGATCATCATTTGTTTTAGCAGTTACACTGAGAAGCACAAAAGTAGCCCTTTGATCTTCTTCAAATTCTCCTGAACTGTTGGATTAAGGATAAAGAATATTGTGCCTATTTTTTCATTTCGTAATTCGACATTTCGGGATCCCTGTGGTGAATCTTAGCACCTCTAGCTTCTTCCTCCATCTTCCATTGATGTGCCCAATGGCTATGACCATGCCCTTATGCATGAAGTGCTTTCGCGATTTCACATTTTCGTGAATCTGGAGATGAGGCATCTTGAATATCCAAGTCATGATCCCCAAAACCCTGAAATGGAGATTATCTGAATTAGGTCCTTCCTCCACGTGACCATAGGTGGTGACCACTGTCTACGCTAAAAGACGATGCGAACTCATGATCTTCATTGACCCTGATCGACGGTCCACGATCTCGATGAATTAATGATCCATATATTTTCATGATCTCGTATCTCGCTGTTCCTTAGATGGAGGCTCTCGTCACTCCAAGTCACAATAGGCTAAACTCCGAGATGGAGCTCAGATCGACGGTCCACCTTCTAGGTGATTTGACGGTCCTGATCTTTTTGCGATCTCACATCTCACTATTACTTATATGGAGGCTCTCGTCACTCCAAGTCGCGATAGGTGAAACTCCGATATAGAGATCAGATCAACGGTCCACGTTCTTGGTGATCCGACAGTCTTGATATTTTCGTGAATTCGCATCTCGCGGTTCCTTAGATGGAGGTTCTTGTCACTCCAAGTCGCGATAGGCGAAGCTCTGAGATGGAGCTTAGATCAACGATCCAGAACCCTTGGTGATTTGATGGTCCAGATATTATTGTGAGTTTGCATCTCACGATTCCTGTGATGGAGGTTCTCATCACTCCAAGTCGCGATACGCGAAACTCCGAGATGGAGCTTTGACATGGTTTGATCTTCTGCCACACGTCCCTCTTGGATCAACGATCAAGATTTTATTAGGACTTCGCAACTTCACGAGCCTTCATTGTGCTTGATCAACAATACATATTTGGCCTCGATCTAATGGTTGAGATTATTTTGTGATTTCACATATCGCAAATTCGAGAAGTTAGGGAACCCCATTCCTTTGACTTTCCAGTTAGCGACATGATGATCTTTCGCCACGCGTCCTCTTAATCAACGATCCACGACTGTCCTCGATGGACGGCCAAGATTCCTTCACAGTTTTTGGGAGTTGGATGACTCTTGGACTTATCTGCCTTGCATCTTCACCATATCTAACGACTATTGAGCCTTCGTAGATACCCCAGATCCTATGGCCCAGATCTTCTCGCAATTTTGCCACTTCGCTATTTCGCTGCTTCGCGATTTTTTACACCTTTGCGATTTTGTCCACCTTGCGATTTTGTCACTTCGTGATTTCTCCACTTCGTTGGTGAAGTGTTTCGACACTTCAACTCTCACTGATCTTTTCCATCGTTGTTCTTGCCATCAATGACAAGCTTACTCTCAACTGTAAACCTTCGAACATAAGGTAGTGGGCTCTCAAAGGATGTTAATGTTAGATGGTTTCTCTGGGTATAATCATATTATGGTGCACCCTGATGACCAACAAAAATATGACATTTACCATACCAAGGGGAACATTTATGTATGCCAAGATTCCTTTTGGGCTTATGAATGCAGGGGAAATATTTCAAAGAACTATGGATATAGATTTTGCTGATGAAAAGGATAAATTCATTGTTATCTACCTTGATGACATCACTGTGTATTCTGCCTCAGATGAAGAACATTTCAAACATCTTAGAAGGACATTTCAAAAATGCAGAAAGTTCGGGATCTCTTTGAATCCTAAAAAGTCAATTTTTTCCATGGAAGAAGGAAATTTGTTGGGTCACATCATTTCGAAAGAAGGGATAAAGGTAGACCCGAGAAGAGTTGAGGGGATATTGAAAATTGGTATACCCAGAAGCAAAAAGGAGGTACAATCTTTCCTGGGCAATGTGAACTTCCTAAGGAGATTCATTCCTAATTTGGATGAAATTATAAAACATATTACCAATATGCTAAAGAAGGGAAATGAAATAAAATGGATCCCTGAGGCTAGAAAATCCTTTGAAGACATCAATTGCAGGTGTGCTACTCCAGAAAGAAGACCATGGTTTTGAGAATCCCATAGCATACTATAGTAAGACATTAATATATGTCCCTTTGAATTTAGGGTTTACATCCTACATTCACATACCACTACTTATGTTCCCAACAACTCAGTGAAAGACATATTGACACAACTCGATCCTGAAGGAAAGAGTGGAAAATGGATTGTGGTGATATTAGAATATGATCTTGAAATCAAGCTCACAAAGTTGATCAAAGGACAAGGGTTGGAAAGGTTGATGGCACAGAAGAATTGTGAAATTTTAGGGTTAAATTTCACAACAGACTTGTCAGAAGTTACATAAGAAGAAAGGGTGACTCCACCAATATGGCATGCAGATATCATCTTTGTGCTGAAGAATTTGTAGGCTCCTCCTGAATTTAGTAAGACAAAGGACAGATTCTTGAAGTTGAAGGCATCCAAATTTTGTATAGTAAATGAAGCACTATATTGGAAATATCCAGGGGGGATTTTAATGAGCTGTTTAATAGAGGAAGAAGTAGAGGAAACCATCAAATAATTCCATCAAGGTGACTGTGGAGGTCATCATTATTGGAAGACAACCATGCATAAAATTATAAGGGTTGGATTTTAATGGCCTAGCATCTTTCTCGATGTTTATAAATAAGTTTCAAAGTGCCATGTATGTCAAATTTTTGATGGGAAAGGAAAGTTGCAGGCTCTATCTTTAAACCCCATTTCAGTGGAATCTCCTTTCAGACAGTGGGGCCTTGATTTTATAGGGGAGATCCATACAAAATCCTCTACCCAACACAAATGGATCCTGACAACGACCGATTATTTCACTAAGTGGATTGAGGCAATCCCCACCAGACATGCTACAAATGATGTCATCATTAGATTCCTAGAAGATAATATTCTGTCCATATTCGGATGCTCGATCGAAATTATAATAGACAATGAAACAACTTTCAAGTCTAAGAAATTGGAGAAATTCTTGTAGTGATTACAACATCACCCTTGGTCATTCCACGTCATATTACCCTCAAGGGAATGGGTTGGTTGAGTCTTTGAATAAAATCTTGGTCAGAATCGTCAAAAAATTTCTACAAGAGAATAAAAAGGCATGGCACAAAAATCTCATCCACCCACTATGGGATGAAAGAATATCCCCAAAGATATCCATTTCCACATCCCCTTTCTAGATCGTCTATGGAATTGAAGAAATTTTTCCTACTATATTAGGGTTTCCAGTAATGAAGTTGTTACAGGAGCAAGAGGCAGAAACAAACACTAGTAGGAGAAGAGATGATGAGCTCATCAACATAGAACAAACCAGAGAAAAGGCCTTTAATAACACCCAGCTACGCCAAGACAAGATTAAAGAGGATTTTGACATAGATACCAAGGTGGATGACTTCGAACCAGGAGACTAGGTACTAAAATGGGATGCCATAAACAAAGATAAGGAAAAAAATGGGAAATATTATAACCTATGGCTGGGTCCATTCAAAATCGCATCTTACCATGGGAGCAACGCCTATTTTTTACAAGAAAGTAATGGAGAACTCGCTGGAGGAGGGACTGTGAATTGCAGGTTCCTCAAGCATTACATTGTTTGAAAAATTATCACCCCGCCATTCATTGTATATAGTCGTTTTGTGTTTTTCTTTACACATGGAAAGTTGGAATAAAAACAACATAGTTGAAGCTCGAGGTGAAGGCCCTGAGCTATGCTGGGAAGATTTTAAGTTTTTTCGAATAAAGATCAGTGGATTCAGATTACACTAATATACCACATCCCAATGGGTAGGCACTTGGTATTCAATTATTTTCTACCTCGCAGGGAGGATAACATCCCTAGTTGGAGCCTATGTTATCATCATAACAATTTTCAGATCAGGATTTGAGTTTCATAGATTTAGCGAAAAGCCACATTGCTATGGAAGTGTGATAGTTTGAAGGATAAGGTCTTATATAGTAGTATGTGGAAAAATATAGTGGAGGCACGAAAGGTAGGATTCAATGGACCGTCGATCTGAAGCAACCCAGATCAACGACTAAGGCACATATCAGGGAATGAAGCAGTGTGAAAGATAATTATTCAAAGGTGGGATGGGGAAAAATACCATGGATTCATTCGTGGATGCGTGGCGCCTCTAGAGGTACATCAGGGTGAAAAGGGGTCTGCCTAAAACCATTTTCTCAAATCCCCGATATCGAAAGTTGCTAGGGAACGGTGGACCGTAGATCTTAGAGTGATCTATATCAATGACTGAAACTCATATCGATGATTGAAGGAGCACAAGGATTAACCATTCGAAAGAAGGCATGGAAAAGTTTCCATGGTTTTGTTTGTGGATGCGTGGTGCCTCTAGAGGTACATCAGGGTGAAAAGCGGTCTGCCTAAAACTGCTTTCTCCAATCCCCGATGTCGATAGACACATATAAAAGGAGGATCCTTGAAATTATTTTATGATACTTTGAAACATTCAAACATTCAAAATTTGGCACAAACCATCCATTCGAAACTCAAGCTCAAAGTTGGATTAGATTCATGTTTTCTTCACCGCTTAATAGGTATTTTTCACAATGGCCACTAATCCTGTTATTTTATCCGTGAATGAACAAGACATCGCCTCTGGAGAAGAATCCCTAATTAATAGGGACTCCGATGTTTTTGACATAGAGATAATAGTATCGCCCGTTTCTGTGTCAAGATCGAATTTGTTAGGCAATGTTTGGAAGAAGATCCCTTTTCTCTGAACGACTCAAGCCTCCATTATCCCTTGTGTCGTATAAGTAGTATTTCCTTTCCCTGATTTCATAAGCTGGTGTGAAGAGCAATATTCATAGGAAGAAAGAGTTATTTTGAATAAATTAGGGTCAGAGGTTTTATGTGAAATAAACAACCCATCACTTCGACATATCCTCAGTGTATCAGAGTCCTCCTCCATATCGTCAAATCCATTTGATGAAGAGAAGATGATCACAAATTACAGAGAATTCCCTTCAGAAGTAAAAACCCTATTTCTACAAACCATTGTCAAACCTGAACACCATTCGAAAATTCTGTCATTACCTATCAATGTGAGCGTTATGATCATTGAGGTCCAATGGGCTTGTTCCCTGCTTAGCCAAATTTTAGGGTTAGATAATGACAAGTTCGTAGTAGAAGTCATGTTAGTTTCCTGTTAACCTTTTTTGTGTCAGAGTCTCATCAGTTGGTCTATATTAGTTTTTATAGATTCATCGCTGATAATATGCATCGACAACTAGTCAATTTCATTTCATTGAGACACTTCAGATACTACACACACCTACTGAGGATGTTCCTGGAATCGAAAAATACCATATTCCCTGAAACTTCTTTCATCTCAACTGAATGTAAAAGGATCACCATGCTTATTTTCATCAATAATATCATGTCAAGGGTGTACAGTCTTATCTCAGTCTCAGACTTGCCAAGGGTTTTGGAAGAAATGAAATTTGTTTTACAACCAAATCCATAGAGCAAAGTAGGAGATTGGATGCTGTTCATTGAATCTACTGTGATATGGGTGTATGGATATCAAGAAGGACCTTATATTTTACCAGTATTTTTGACTCCCATAATTTTTTCTTCAGAGTTCATCATACAAAGGATCATTTTAGAAACATAGCACTTTCTGAAGGCACAAAAGACATCTAACTTAAAATTTCCTTTCATGGTAGGACCCTTTGTGGTAAAAAATAAATCCTGTTTATCTCAGATCCAAGCCAAATACAATGAATTCATGTTTACACAATTACAAGTAAGGAAATATGACCTGCATCATATCATATCAAAGAGAAGGATGATGAGCAAATTGGNATATTGACACAACTCGATCCTGAAGGAAAGAGTGGAAAATGGATTGTGGTGATATTAGAATATGATCTTGAAATCAAGCTCACAAAGTTGATCAAAGGACAAGGGTTGGAAAGGTTGATGGCACAGAAGAATTGTGAAATTTTAGGGTTAAATTTCACAACAGACTTGTCAGAAGTTACATAAGAAGAAAGGGTGACTCCACCAATATGGCATGCAGATATCATCTTTGTGCTGAAGAATTTGTAGGCTCCTCCTGAATTTAGTAAGACAAAGGACAGATTCTTGAAGTTGAAGGCATCCAAATTTTGTATAGTAAATGAAGCACTATATTGGAAATATCCAGGGGGGATTTTAATGAGCTGTTTAATAGAGGAAGAAGTAGAGGAAACCATCAAATAATTCCATCAAGGTGACTGTGGAGGTCATCATTATTGGAAGACAACCATGCATAAAATTATAAGGGTTGGATTTTAATGGCCTAGCATCTTTCTCGATGTTTATAAATAAGTTTCAAAGTGCCATGTATGTCAAATTTTTGATGGGAAAGGAAAGTTGCAGGCTCTATCTTTAAACCCCATTTCAGTGGAATCTCCTTTCAGACAGTGGGGCCTTGATTTTATAGGGGAGATCCATACAAAATCCTCTACCCAACACAAATGGATCCTGACAACGACCGATTATTTCACTAAGTGGATTGAGGCAATCCCCACCAGACATGCTACAAATGATGTCATCATTAGATTCCTAGAAGATAATATTCTGTCCATATTCGGATGCTCGATCGAAATTATAATAGACAATGAAACAACTTTCAAGTCTAAGAAATTGGAGAAATTCTTGTAGTGATTACAACATCACCCTTGGTCATTCCACGTCATATTACCCTCAAGGGAATGGGTTGGTTGAGTCTTTGAATAAAATCTTGGTCAGAATCGTCAAAAAATTTCTACAAGAGAATAAAAAGGCATGGCACAAAAATCTCATCCACCCACTATGGGATGAAAGAATATCCCCAAAGATATCCATTTCCACATCCCCTTTCTAGATCGTCTATGGAATTGAAGAAATTTTTCCTACTATATTAGGGTTTCCAGTAATGAAGTTGTTACAGGAGCAAGAGGCAGAAACAAACACTAGTAGGAGAAGAGATGATGAGCTCATCAACATAGAACAAACCAGAGAAAAGGCCTTTAATAACACCCAGCTACGCCAAGACAAGATTAAAGAGGATTTTGACATAGATACCAAGGTGGATGACTTCGAACCAGGAGACTAGGTACTAAAATGGGATGCCATAAACAAAGATAAGGAAAAAAATGGGAAATATTATAACCTATGGCTGGGTCCATTCAAAATCGCATCTTACCATGGGAGCAACGCCTATTTTTTACAAGAAAGTAATGGAGAACTCGCTGGAGGAGGGACTGTGAATTGCAGGTTCCTCAAGCATTACATTGTTTGAAAAATTATCACCCCGCCATTCATTGTATATAGTCGTTTTGTGTTTTTCTTTACACATGGAAAGTTGGAATAAAAACAACATAGTTGAAGCTCGAGGTGAAGGCCCTGAGCTATGCTGGGAAGATTTTAAGTTTTTTCGAATAAAGATCAGTGGATTCAGATTACACTAATATACCACATCCCAATGGGTAGGCACTTGGTATTCAATTATTTTCTACCTCGCAGGGAGGATAACATCCCTAGTTGGAGCCTATGTTATCATCATAACAATTTTCAGATCAGGATTTGAGTTTCATAGATTTAGCGAAAAGCCACATTGCTATGGAAGTGTGATAGTTTGAAGGATAAGGTCTTATATAGTAGTATGTGGAAAAATATAGTGGAGGCACGAAAGGTAGGATTCAATGGACCGTCGATCTGAAGCAACCCAGATCAACGACTAAGGCACATATCAGGGAATGAAGCAACGTGAAAGATAATTATTCGAAGGTGGGATGGGGAAAAATACCATGGATTCATTCGTGGACGCATGGCACCTCTAGAGGTACATCAGGGTGAAAAGGGGTATGCCTAAAACCATTTTCTCAAATCCCCGATATCGAAAGTTGCTAGGGAACGGTGGACCGTAGATCTTAGAGCGATCTAGATCAACGACTGAAACTCATATCGATGATTGAAGGAGCACAAGGATTAACCATTCGAAAGAAGGCATGGAAAAGTTTCCATGGTTTTGTTCGTGGATGCGTGGTGCCTCTAGAGGTACATCAGGGTGAAAAGCGGTCTTCCTAAAACTGCTTTCTCCAATCCCCGATGTCGATAGACACATATAAAAGGAGGATCCTCGACATTATTTTATGATACTTTGAAACATTCAAACGTTCAAAATTTGGCACAAACCATCCATTCGAAACTCAAGCTCAAAGTTGGATTAGATTCATGTTTTCTTCACCGCTTAATAGGTATTTTTCGCAATGGCCACTAATCCTGTTATTTTATCCGTGAATGAACAAGACATCGCCTCTGGAGAAGAATCCCTAATTAACAGGGACTCTGATGTTTTTGACATAGAGATAATAGTCTCGCCCATTTCTGTGTCAAGATCGAATTTGTTAGACAATGTTTGGAAGAAGATCCCTTTTCTCGGAACGACTCAAGCCTCCATTATCCCTTGTGTCGTATAAGTAGTATTTCCTTTCCCTGAGTTCATAAGCTGGTGTGAAGAGCAATATTCACAGGAAGAGAGAGTTATTTTGAATAAATTAGGGTCAGAGGTTTTATGTGAAATAGATAGCCCATCACTTCGACATATCCTCAGTGTATCAGAGTCCTCCTCCATATCGTCAGAGCCATTTGATGAAGAGAAGATGATCACAAATTATAGAGAATTCCCTTCAGAAGTAAAAACCCTATTTCTACAAACCATTGTCAAACCTGAACACCATTCAAAAATTATGTCATTACCTATCAATGTGAGCGTTATGATCATTGAGGTCCAATGGGCTTGTTCCCTGCTTAGCCAAATTTTAGGGTTAGATAATGACAAGTTCGTAGTAGAAGTCATGTTAGTTTCCTGTTAACCTTTTTTGTGTCAGAGTCTCATCAGTTGGTCTATATTAGTTTTTATAGATTCATCGCTGATAATATGCATCGACAACTAGTCAATTTCATTTCATTGAGACACTTCAGATACTACACACACCTACTGAGGATGTTCCTGGAATCGAAAAATACCATATTCCCTGAAACTTCTTTCATCTCAACTGAATGTAAAAGGATCACCATGCTTATTTTCATCAATAATATCATGTCAAGGGTGTACAGTCTTATCTCAGTCTCAGACTTGCCAAGGGTTTTGGAAGAAATGAAATTTGTTTTACAACCAAATCCATAGAGCAAAGTAGGAGATTGGATGCTGTTCATTGAATCTACTGTGATATGGGTGTATGGATATCAAGAAGGACCTTATATTTTACCAGTATTTTTGACTCCCATAATTTTTTCTTCAGAGTTCATCATACAAAGGATCATTTTAGAAACATAGCACTTTCTGAAGGCACAAAAGACATCTAACTTAAAATTTCCTTTCATGGTAGGACCCTTTGTGGTAAAAAATAAATCCTGTTTATCTCAGATCCAAGCCAAATACAATGAATTCATGTTTACACAATTACAAGTAAGGAAATATGACCTGCATCATATCATATCAAAGAGAAGGATGATGAGCAAATTGGGCCCCTATGAGCACAAGCATGTAGAAGGATTTGATAAACTTTCTAATCTGGAAACATGTACAAATATGGAGGTCACTTTGCAACATGATCAGATAAAACCAATAGAGTCTGCCCCTTAGTAGATCCATACATATAAAGCTTCTCCAATATTGATTGTTAAATCCCCAAAGATGAGTGTTTATAATAAGAGGAACAATTCAGAAGCCCTGGGTGCCGATAGTCAGCAAAATATTCCCAAGAAAATGAAAATTACACCACCCTCTCAAGTGGTTTACCTGGAAGAAGAAGAACCTAAAGAGAAAACGAGCATGGAGATGGTGGAAGGTGAAACCAAGAACGAAGAAGCTGGTTCAGGAAGCATGCCACAAAGTGAAAGCAGTACAAGGGTTTTCAGCAGCAAGAAACACATATTTAGCAAGACACTTGGGGCAATATATCAGTCCAAAGAAGACTTGATGAACCGGTATGATGTAAAGGGAAGTATGGCCAACAATGAGATAAGAGACCTATTTCTCAAAGTAGAGAATATATCCCAGCATAAGACATCCTTGTTCTTAGTTAGAGATGTGGAAAGAAATACATTTAATATAGCAATAGAAGATGAGAACGAAAAGATAATCCAAGGTCTGAAGAAGAAGCTAAATATGTCCACTACTAAACATTCACAGACAACAGAGCTAGCTGCTCTAGAGCAAGAGAAGGAAACATTCAGACAAGAAGCACTAAATTACAAAGCTAAAGTGTTGCAGCTGGAAAAGGAGAAAGAGAATTGGTTACAAGGACAAGTAGCAATGTTAGATATGGATGTCATTGTATGTGCTAATGCAGAAGCTAGATCCATGTCCCAAGTGAGCTTATAGACAGGGGAAATCAAAATCCTTAAGGAATCCTTGGAAAAGATGAAACAAGAGATGAAAATAAAAGATGAAAAGATGGCTCCACTCCAAAGGTAAAATCAATATTTGCAAGAGAGAGTAAGCAAGTCGAGGACAAGGTTAAAAGGTAAAACACTATTACAAGGAGCTAAACATGTGATCTGGGATGCTATTGCTTTAGGGGCTGCTAAGTTTAGGGTTTATCTAAATTTTATAAATGACAAAGACAACGTGGCTACCATGACCCGAAGCAGGTGTACTGTTGTTAATGAAACATTAGCCAAGAAACCTTCGGAANTGTCATTACCTATCAATGTGAGCGTTATGATCATTGAGGTCCAATGGGCTTGTTCCCTGCTTAGCCAAATTTTAGGGTTAGATAATGACAAGTTCGTAGTAGAAGTCATGTTAGTTTCCTGTTAACCTTTTTTGTGTCAGAGTCTCATCAGTTGGTCTATATTAGTTTTTATAGATTCATCGCTGATAATATGCATCGACAACTAGTCAATTTCATTTCATTGAGACACTTCAGATACTACACACACCTACTGAGGATGTTCCTGGAATCGAAAAATACCATATTCCCTGAAACTTCTTTCATCTCAACTGAATGTAAAAGGATCACCATGCTTATTTTCATCAATAATATCATGTCAAGGGTGTACAGTCTTATCTCAGTCTCAGACTTGCCAAGGGTTTTGGAAGAAATGAAATTTGTTTTACAACCAAATCCATAGAGCAAAGTAGGAGATTGGATGCTGTTCATTGAATCTACTGTGATATGGGTGTATGGATATCAAGAAGGACCTTATATTTTACCAGTATTTTTGACTCCCATAATTTTTTCTTCAGAGTTCATCATACAAAGGATCATTTTAGAAACATAGCACTTTCTGAAGGCACAAAAGACATCTAACTTAAAATTTCCTTTCATGGTAGGACCCTTTGTGGTAAAAAATAAATCCTGTTTATCTCAGATCCAAGCCAAATACAATGAATTCATGTTTACACAATTACAAGTAAGGAAATATGACCTGCATCATATCATATCAAAGAGAAGGATGATGAGCAAATTGGCCCCCTATGAGCACAAGCATGTAGAAGGATTTGATAAACTTTCTAATCTAGAAACATGTATAAATATGGAGGTCACTTTGCAACATGATCAGATAAAACCAATAGAGTCTGCCCCTTAGTAGATCCAGACATATAAAGCTTCTCCAATATTGATTGTTAAAGCCCCAAAGATGAGTGTTTATAATAAGAGGAACGATTCAGAAGCCCTGGGTGCCGATAGTCAGCAAAATATTCCCAAGAAAATGAAAATTACACCACCCTCTCAAGTGGTTTACCTAGAAGAAGAAGAACCTAAAGAGAAAATGAGCATGGAGATGGTGGAAGGTGAAACCAAGAACGAAGAAGCTGGTTCAGGAAGCATGCCACAAAGTGAAAGCAGTACAAGGGTTTTCAGTAGCAAGAAACACATATTTAGCAAGACACTTGGGGAAATATATCAGTCCAAAGAAGACTTGATGAACCGGTATGATGTAAAGGGAAGTATGGCCAACAATGAGATAAGAGACCTATTGCTCAAAGTAGAGAATATATCCCAGCATAAGACGTCCTTGTTCTTAATTAGAGATGTGGAAAGAAATACATTTAATATATCAATAGAAGATGAGAACGAAAAGATAATCCAAGGTCTGAAGAAAAAGCTAAATATGTCCCCTACTGAACATCCACAGACAGCAGAGCTAGCTGCTCTAGAGCAAGAGAAGGAAACATTCAGACAAGAAGCACTAAATTACAAATCTAAAGTGTTGCAGCTAGAAAAGGAGAAAGAGAATTGGTTACAAGAACAAGTAGCAATGTCAGATATGGATGTCATTGTATGTGCTAATGTAGAAGCTATATCGAGCACTGATGGATTGGTTCAAGCCATGTCCCAAGTGAGCTTACAGACAGGGGAAATCAAAATCCTTAAGGAATCCTTGGAAAAGATGAAACAAGAGATGAAAATAAAAGATGAAAAGATGGCTCCACTCCAAAGGGAAAATCAATATTTGCAAGAGAGAGTAAGCAAGCCGAGGACAAGGTTAAAAGGTAAAACACTATTACAAGGAGCTAAACATGTGATCTGGGATGCTATTGCTTCAGAGGCTGCTAAGTTTAGGGTTTATCTAAATTTTATAAATGACAAAGACAACGTGGCTACCATGACCCGAAGCAGGTGTACTGTTGTTAATGAAACATTAGCCAAGAAACCTTCGGAATGGGCCCAAAATGCTATTGATTTGCTAACTTCTATGCCCACTGCTGATATTCAGACTATTGGGGTAAAAGACAGAACTGCGTTGATCATCTGGGCCAGGAGAATCATCGCCAAGAACAACTTGCTCAAAACGGTTAGAAACAAAGCTATGCAAATGGAGCACAATATACAGGAGTTTAAAGACATGTTTGAACGATTGTTTGTCAAGGGCCTCCCACCATTTTGTGATGGAAAATGTTCATTATACAATCAAGAAGACTACAATTCTCTCCTCATTCAGTGTAGGATGGATCATTCTAAATTTGAAGCTATGGAGGAAAGTTTGAAAGGCCCATGTCTGGTAGAGTATTTGGCCACAAACTTCGAAATTTTGAATCAATTTAAAACAATGAAGATTGGCCTATAGATTATGTACTATGCCACATGCATTGACCTAGATATTTTGATTAAGGAGATGATGGACTATGAGATTCCTTCTGACTCACAATGGAAGGAAATCATTCAGCTGGGCAAGACGAAATGCAGTTTTCCCGGGACCAGTAAGTGACTCCCAGGTGTCACCAAACCAGTGAGTTGGACAGAAGATCAGGACAAGCCAGATGTCGTGAAGGATGTTGAGCAGTCAGAGAAATCTGTTCCTAGTTTTGAAACATATTTGGAGTAATCATTGTAAATCGGTTCATATAATGAGACTGTCAATTGAAATTACTATAATTAGTTTTAGAAGCTGAAACATTTCGGTTTCAGTCATTTTTATCAAATTGTATAAATGTTGGGGCATTTGATTGAATTAATTTTGGCAAAAGTGTAAGAGCACCCTTTTGGTTGTTTCAAACTCTATTGTAATTTTCTGAAGCTGAATTGAATATATATGAAGAAGTTTTTGAAGTCTCTATGAAAATATTCTAACTGTGGTGATATGAGATTTGTCTTCCTTCATCGTATGTATTTCCTGTGATCTGTTATTCCATTTACACTTTCTTCTGTTTAAATTGGATAGTTAAAGGCCCATAATTAATCTTGTGATGCTCTTGGCTTAAGAAATTTAAACTGTGTGATTGTCTTCTTGATTAATTCAGAATTCATTTTAGTAATTCTCTAATGTCGTTATTTGTTTTATTTATCTTCCTACACTCTATTTAAATTCAAGAATAACTCAGACTCATTGCCTACTTTAGCCTTTATCCTCTGGAGAGTTCTACTGGCTGGTCATTGTTTTCATTCACTTTTAGAATTTTGACTCCATAGCCCTGAGTGTTCCTCCCCTTCCTTTCCAACAACTTTATTAAAAACCCCCAAAACAAACCAAAATATAGCCAACGATTTCCAAATAAATATCAAGTGACACGAGAGATCCCTCTATGAGTTTAGCATGCTAGTGCTTCAACTCTAAAGTAGGTTGAAACAATTACCTATGTCATTTGTCCATCAGCCAGAAAAAATTTACAGAGTGCTAACACCAAGCACTAAGCTATTATACTAGATGCATCATACATAAAGATATCGACACTAAGCATAAATCACATCACTAACATACAACATAATGCACAAAGAAACCATGACATAGGATATATGTGGTTCACCCCAGTGTGGGGCTACGTCCACCAACTCTGCATCTTCTTTATTATCTTATGTCAATCTCCTTACATGAACAAATCCTCAGAACCCACTTCGCATAGGACAAGAGATATGTGCACACCTCGATAGATCCTCCTTACCTGAGCTAGGTTTAAGAACAAAGCCTTCTTATTGTCTATACACAAGCTTCTTACAATCACTTTCACTTAGCTCTGCAATTTATTAACACATATCACACACAAAGCATTCACAACTATTCTCACTTAGCACATTGGCCTCATTACCCTTAGCACCCGCCTACTTACATCAGCTAGATTTCTATTTATATATTACAAAATGGTCTTAAACATGGGTAAAACCATGGGCCGAATTTCCATATCTGTTACATAAACCCTAATCCAAAAAGATTCCCTAAAAAGGGGCCGAGATCCTGCAATCTCTGCTTTGACTTGTGCTCCACCTTCGACCAGCCTGTCGAAGTCCAAAAATAGGTCAAACATGACCAAGGATCTCCAAAACTTGGTCAAGGGGCAACAAGCCCCCAACACTCACTTGTGACACATCCTGAGTCACTATGGTATGGGTAACTCTACCTCAAAATCCTCAAGCGTGGCTTGAGCTAATTCAACCTATTGCTGAGCCAAGGCCTCCTGCTGGGTGAACTCTTGAATAACTGCCTCATTCACAGGTCCTTATAAGCGTTGTTCTACCAAAGTGACTACTTGTTCTATCTCTTCTCATCGTCCTTCAATCTCCTCAAAAATTAGGCAAGATGCATCCTGGAATGGCTGGAGCTTCTGAGTCACTTCCATGACTTTTCTTTGTATGGCATGGACTTGTTGCTGAGTTGTGCGTTGTTCTTGGGATATTTTCATCCTCTCAACTACTGACAGGATTTTCAAATGCGCTTGTACTATTGCTGCTTACTGCTTTACTTCCTAGAGATGTGACTCCAGTGTCTTCAGTTCAGGGTGCTCAATAAGGCACTCATAAGTCTGCACACTGTGACTTGTTAGTTGTTTACATTCCATGGCTAATACTTTGATCCTTCAACTGCGCTACGGGCAGTTGCTTCTCTCTGGTCTCGCACTTCCTGTGGAGTGCTTGGCACTGTTTGTAGCTCTAGTTTTGCGACTCTTTGTTGAAGCTACTGAATGGCTTCAATAAGCTTCATCACTTGATTCTCCACTGGGTCTTCCTTCATTTTCTCTAAGCCCATCACAGAGCGAAGTTCTCTATTGACTGCTTCTTTAACTCTTACCTGCTCCGTGAGCAACTGTTCTTTCTCCTTCTAGATTTTCTCTTTATTTTCTTCGAACTTGGTTTCAAGGTCATCCTTCTCCTACTACGCAACTCGACGTTGATCTATGATTTCCTCTTGTACTTGCTTCAGGGTCACTGAGGCCTAGTATTTCTCTTCTTGTATGCGACGAAGGCGAGCTTCGATCACATCATCTATTCTGCGGAGTTGGGCAGGCTCATCTCCCAACTTTGGTTCTTCTGGTGGTGGGGGTGTAGTGGACACTGCGCGACTGGATTGAAAGGCTTGCTGTACTCTGCTCAACTCTGTCTCAATTCTATCATACATAGCTTCTTGTTTGGATTTAGTTCTCTGCAAAATATCTTTCGAGGCATCTGATACAACTACGACAATGAATTCGAAGTCATCGATCATGAGTATAGTCTGTAGCTTTATCTTACTTGCTTTGGACTTCTTCATGTAGGTTTCGTGGGGGAAACCTTTCTTTTCTTGGATGTCTCTACCTCTTTAAGGAGATTCCTAGGTGGTGTTACTTTGCCTTGCTTCTGCTTGTCTTCTTCCCCTTATTTTCCTTCTTTGTACATTTCTTTGTCTCCTCCTCTGCTAGGTGAATTTGATGCAGTCTCTTCTGAAGTGCTGTGTATTTCCTGTACATCTTCCTTCTTTTTTTTCCTGCTACTATTGGGTGCATAATACTCTTTGTGAGTAACCACCAGACTTCTAATGAGGTTGGTATCAAACAGTGTTGTCTGGTCGACTGGTATAAGGAACTCCACAGGCCATTCCTTAGTGATTTCTTCCAGGTCCTCCTCTGTGAGCTTGTAGTAGGACTGAAGCTCTTCTTTACTTTCGTCTACGCGCGTAGTAATATAAATAAAATTCCTATCTCTGCGAAACTTCATAAGGGGTCTGAACCTGTCTAGGGTATTTGAAGTCATATGAGGGAAGGAATCAATATCCCTCTTCAACAACATGTAGTAGGTATGGAATAATGGGTTCGACTGCCATTGTTTCCCCATATCGCAGAGCGTGGTGAAATTCCTATATAGTGGCTCAAATGACTCAATATCAGGGAAGGTCACACCTTTTGACATCTCCCAAGTGTTGAGGACAATATATGAATTGATCTTACTCAATCATTTTCATACTTTACTTGGCTAAATTAAAGTAGACGGGAATATCAACCTATGTTTATAGCCAACAAAAATATATATCCTAACTCACAAGTATTAATTACAAGTGCTTAGACTAGTCTTTTATCAACAAAACGCTTGCTGGAAATTCACTTTTTATGTATTTGTTTTTAAATATCAGTTGCTGGAATAAATGTAAGAACAAAAGTAAAGACACCAAGATCGTAATCAATATAGATGAGACATAAAGCAATCCTTTATTTCATTCCAATTCACCAAAGAGTCATTGTCTTTACAAAACTTCACACACAATATTGGACCAAAGTCAAACTTAGAAATCCCCGATGGAACATACAAAAGGACCTCTGACAGAAAACCAAAACGAAACTCTAATAGTTGGATCAGCTTGCCATGTATTTCTTCCCACTTGACTCTGCACAGTAGCCTTTATCAGTCATGAAAGTTAATTCACAAACAAACAAGTCTACACAGACTTTCAAAGATAGATCAACACCTCTGAAGAACAAGTGTCTGAATGATTTGATTAAACCTTGAATGTTGCTGTCTACAATAAGATCCTACTATCACAAAAGAGAATTAGGCTCTGATGAATACATGAATGAATGAAAACTAAACAATCTCAACATAACTCAAAGAGAAAACCTTAGCATGCTTTGTGCTTCTATCCTCCCCTTAGTTAATCTTTTAACAATTTAGAATTGGTTAGAGTAGTTGAACTAACTTATTAGTTAAGCTAACATAAGTCCTTAACAAGGGGGGGGGGCATAATAATCATAATAGGTTCATAATTTAAATAATAACTAATAGGTGGGACCCCCTGCAACTTCCTTTTGTTTATAACAATCTTAATAGTCATAACATAACCATTTGTTAATCAAAACATACCTCCTTGTGTCTCCCCTTGACGTATTCGCTTTTCGCATTTTAAGCTTATCAAATTTGAAGCCATTTCAAAATAGTAATCATATATAAAAAAAAGCATGCTATCTAAGATCCCTGAAGTCAACTTTCATAAGATGATAGATAGAATAAAAATCAAAATCATATTTTCCCTTGTTGATGCTATTTTCCTTTAGTTCTTCTTTTTGATAGAGGCGTGGTAGGATTTTGTTTTTAGCCTTTTACTTGAATGGCACATACCTGTATGCATGATTGATTAGAAAAATGATCTTTTAAATAACCATACATGACAAATATTACAAATATGAAATAGATTTTGGCTCATAAATATATTAAACTCATGCAATCCAATCCATACAGATTGATTTTCGGTTAATCAACGAGCAGGGGGTGAAACATGGTTCTGGGATATGTGAGGGGATTGTATTGAGCAAAAAAACGATATAATGGAGGGGAAAAACATGGTTATTTCTCAATGATAACAACAATCAACTGTAAAACAGGTCAATCAAACATCACTGTGATCTAGCCAAAACACGACCACCTTCATCTATCTCAACACAGGAAATCCTTGTTGTAATTAATCTCAGAACATGGAGTGAAAGAGGGATATGGGATACATGAGGGGTTTGTAATTAGAGGAAAGTGAGATCATCGAAGGGGAAGAAAATGATTATTGTTCATGAAATTAGCCAAGTGATCCATAAAACATTCTGTAGGAAGACTAGATGTACCATTCCATCAACAATCATTTGATTAAATAACAATTCTTATACATCTAATGAGTTTATTGTTTATTAATCAAACTTTAACACTTGTTATTGCAGAACAATAAGTTTTCCCACATGATTTGCAAGGGGCACTGTTCTCACAATCCACATTTTATAACACATTACGAACAATCACCATTTCCAGTCTGTTACTATCAAAATCAATCATTGATCAATTATTTCTTCAGTCCACAAATATACTCCACAATCATGCTTCCAAATCAATGAAGTCATTATTTCTACAATAGAACTAACAAGGAATTGCAAAAAACTTTGTTCACATATATATATATAGTAAAAGATCAAAATTACATGGCTGAAAATGACAACTCACGATACAATCAACAACCATCAATTAGACACAAGCTATGTAGGAGTAAATTTCCGAAACCCTGTAACCATGCAACTATGAAACAAATATCTCAGTGCGAATTAAAATCGAGCCAAACATCCCACGCAACTATCATCAACAATGATGAATTTTCAAAAATATAAACACACTTAGAATTCATGAGTATCACTAGGCATACATACAAGCCATCCATATTATACGTGGTGCACAATGAGAGGATTCCACCAAAACCACACAACAATATATAACCATGATATAACTCAAAAAACTTAATTCTGGGCCATTTACTAAGTCGCATGTGAGTGATCAGGCCGCATATATCCAAGTGTATTCTACTAATGACAAAAGATGTAGTAAACATATCCAATCTAATCTTCTAATTTTCAAAATATCATCTACAGGACGCGACATGTGTGGGAAACACCCAACATTCATAACCACACATCAATTAACAATTCACCACTATGAGTGGAAATCAAACCACCAGATAGACTACAATAGCTATGTGTGTTTACACATCAAATTGATCATTAACAATACTAAGTTTTTGATATAAGGAGGAAGATTGTGTAATCTGAAAGTGCGAATACAATGTAGGGCTTAAGATCAACAACAAGGAGGAAGTAACTATATGCTAAGACAAAACAACTACCATACGATGGACTGGGCCAATCCATATTCAAAATAATCGAACATACTTCCAACCCACAATAACCCATTTCAATTGGACAGACACGACAATCTTTCTCTACGAAACCTCAGACTAGGGAAAATGAGGGTTTTCTTGGTAGCCACCATAGAAAAAGTGGAGCCAATCTTGGTATGGAAAATATAATTCAACATACGCATGATATAACCCTTGTGCCTTTTGATCGAACCACTACCACAATGTGGTAAGGATAGGCCAATTAAGAATAGGAAGAACAACCCAGTTTGTGATCCTTGGTGGTGAAAACAATCCATTTCCCATGTGTATGATGGGTGGTGATATTTTAGCCACAAACCCCATGAAAGAAAATGCAGATCAACTACAACAATGTAAAAATGTGAAAATAACCTAGCAAGACCAACATGGTCTTTCAA
>JZKD02S1775086.1:48843-64076 GCA_000966675.3 Picea glauca
AAAATAGTTAATTTGTTATACTAGAGAAAAGGGTCTTTACATATAAATATGTAACTTGTGTGAAACAATGTCATACTAGAAAAATATATTTTCTGTGTGTGAAATATCTTCTTATCTTAAAATTCCAATTTCGTATCAGAAAATGGCTTAAATCCATCACACAATGTCAATGTCAAGAAGATGTGAAAGAGATGTGAGCTAGACTTGTGTGACTCAATTATATTTGTGAGTGTGAGTATTAATTATTTGTGTGTTTTGAGTGTAGTAAATACCATACTCACCCACCATACTCCACCAAACTTAAAACGCTCTTGCACTGGTCTACGAAGTAAAGGAATGAGTGCATGATAGTAACTATGGAGGCCATTCAAAGCACTATGCCCGGGGACATTAGGATTCAAAGCACTGTGCCCGAGGAGAAATCTGGTCATGGCAGCTCAACACTTAAAAGATTTCCAAAGAATATAAGGTTGGATGTGAGACGAAAATAAAAAAATTACTTAAGAGAGATTAGATAGAGATTTCATAGATTGCAAATTTATTGAGTGGTGTGTAAATATGTGGTGAAAGTGTGTTATGTTTTATGTATATTTATTATTTGCAAAAGTCAATTAATGCACAACCACAAAGAACATGTCAATTATCTAACAAACCAACATAATTAAGTCAGTGGTTTCGATGATGTGATCCATCGTGCTCAGAGAGCATTAATAACAGGTTGTTCTTAATAAGGTCAAGCTGATGCGACCCATATATTCTGTATTTAGAATGCTATGGTGAATATCGTGGAGGGCTTTGTATTTATAGATGGTCGCAGTTCCATAGAATGATTCAGTAAAGAGATTGTCCTTTGAAAAATTAAGAAGCTTTTGTACTTTAAATGAGTCAAGTGAAAAGCTCAAAAGTGGAAGCGTTTATACTTTAAATAAGTCTAAAAAATTTATGAATCTAAAAAATTCTACTACTCTTATAAATATTCTTATAAATATGTAACTTGTGCTACAATGTCATAAGAAAAAAATATGTTTTGTGTGTGAGAGAAAATGCCTTCTTCTTCTCTATTTTCTATTTGAGAGTTCAAGGCGACTACGTTGTATGGCCACATCAATGTAAGTTAAGATATGAATCATTTCCTCCGCAATATTGTACCTTTAAGTGATTAATAATTAATTAATTATTTATTGTTACATATGAAGTCTGTTAAGGTCATCTTGTCTCTTTAAAAAGGGCCGATAAGAAGGCTTCCGGCACAATTTGACAATTTTGATAATTAATAATGGGAAATTCGTTATACAGAACGACCAGTAAATGCAAATTGGCAGTATATTTAATTAATGCAAACTTTATACTGTAGAGAACGGCCACTAAAGCCAAAACGGCAGTATGTTTTATTTTATTTTATATAAAACTTGTTTTTTTATAAAGTTCGTTTATTGGTTTGTGTTTGAATCGTAAGTAATAGATATAAATGTTATAAATTAAAAGGGTACATTTAAATTTTGTCATAATTGGTTTACTATTCTCTAATATATGTAATAAACAGAGATGTTGGTTTTAAACTTTAAAGTGATAAATAATTATTTATAAAATATAATATTTATGACTTTTACAAGTTCGAGCAAAGTTTATCATAATTTACCTACCATTCTCTAATCTAATATTTAATTTAATAAATAAATATTCATAATCATGGAGCCATGCTTCGATTTGATGTTTAATTTAATAAATAAACATGCATAATCATTTAGACATGTTTGATCGACTGATAGACTCGGAATGATAAAAGGAACATTTTAAAAATACATATTATAAAGGATAGTATTTAAAATTTAAGATAGTATTTAAAATAAAGTATAATTTTATAAAAAAATATTTCCAAAAAAATATATTTAAGATTTGTATAATTTTCTATTAAAAAAAAAGCAATTTGTTAACTCAAAACCAAAGTATTATATACAACAATGATAGCCAAAACTTTTTTAAAAAGCGTATTCAATGCAGCCAATCTTTTTTTAAAGAGTATCCAATGCATTTTATTTGATGCATGTTACTAAAGTTTACATATTATATAAAACAACGATAGCCAAAACCTTTTTTTTTAAAAGAGTATTCAATGCATTTTATTTGATGCATGTTACTAAAATTTACATATGTATTGAACTTCATTCTTGCATAGTATTCAAATTAAAATTTGTGGTAGATGTGAAGGTTGTTTAAGGATATAAGATATTGTAAAGAATATGAAGGTTTGATGATAAAGGTTGTTAATGTTTTTTGTTTTTTTTTATAATTTTATTTATTGTGGCTATAATGTATTGTTAATTTTTTATTTTTTTTAAGTCTTTTTTAGGGTTATTTATTTATAGTTTTTTTTTTTTTTTTTGGATCTTGTAGCATATAAGTATGGATGAGGAACCATCTTATAATAAACACCACCAACAAAGAGTAAGGAGAGAGTGGAGTTTCAATGGGCCTAATGGTTAAGAACACGTGTTTTTATCTATGGAGGTTATAGGTTCAAAACTAGAGGGGGGTAGAGTTTGTACATGTTGAATGATTAATATTGGAATGATGATTAATTTCGGAAGTCTTTAGGTTTCGCTGAGATGATTAAGCTAAGTGCTGGAAATGAAAGAGAGGAGAAAGGAAAAAACTGAGAGGAGAAAGGAAAAAACTCACATATATGAGTTGTGATGTAGGTGCATAAGCTCCCAATTTCCTTTGGTGAGATGATTAAGCTAAGTGTTGGAAATGAAAGAGAGGAGAAAGGAAAAAACTCACATATATGAGCTGTGATGTAGATGCATAAGCTTCTCGGGTTGAAGGTGCGAGTTGTGGTAGGCTTATAAGAGAGTGTTCCACCTCCTAAACAATCCTCCACATGCAACTTGATGCTCCTACAAAACAAATTTGCACCAATATCCAATACAAAGTAATGAAAACAATATGTATTAGATGGAGACCTAAGTGCCCTCAAAAGGTTTTGATACCTCTCTTTCCCTAATTGTGTTAGCACCACCCTGAGGTTGAATCATATGAGGTATGTGAAACTTAGCCTTTTGAGTTGCCTTAGGATGAGCCAACAAGCCTACAAGGTTGTAGTTAAACTAATAATGTAATACCTTGGTTTTGACCCTTGGAATGCATTGGATTAGATTAAATATAGAAATTATAAATGTGTGGTTATAATTTCAAGAATCTTGATCTATGTGAGCTTAAATAAATGATCCTATGTGTAATTGATTAAATATGTTTGTATAGGTTCCTAATGTAGATTTCAAGGCCAAGGAATGACTAGTGAATGACTAAGCATGTAGAAATTATAAATATACTCTTATCACTACTACAATACAAGACTCCATTCTTGGACCTTTGCATCATTATATGCCTTCTCAACCTTAGTTGAGTCATTTTTTGGTTGCCATCATAAATTTTTGTCATCTATTGTGTCATGTTTGCATCACATTATGGTGCAAAACACATAATGTAAAAACATATTTCACTTATTCACATCTTCATGTGTCAAATTTTGTGTTGGTGTTGTGTGACGATGCAAAAACATGACACAAGATAAATGTTGGTGTCATGGTTGAGTAATTAATAACGCTTGATAAATACTTTAATAATAAAATGTAAGAGGTAATTTAATAATAATGATTTATTATTATAAATAATTTCATAAATTTCTTCCCCATATATGGGAAACCCTTGGAGTACTTCCCCATATTTCATGGATGGTAAATGGGGTAAATCGACGACCCAACCTCAAGTCTAACAAGTTTGGCTCTAGACCAATTATTTATTATAAATAATTTAATAATTATTTATTATTATAAATAATTAATAGTTATTTAACAATAAAGTATAAAATCTTCAAAATAATTGATTAATATTTTTCAATTGGGTCTACCACAAGTGGTTTAGTGATGTAGTGTTATCCTCCCCACCTGAGTTCTATTCTCGTATGTGACATGAGAAAGCTTCGAGCTTCCACAAAATCTAATTTACCCTGGGTACCATCCTCGAAATGAGGAGAGTTATAATTATAAGGAACCATACCACTTACCCTAGAAAAAACTTGAAAACGAGGAATAATTTTTTCTTCAAAGATAGCATAGTTTCTTACCAATAAAATCCCCCAACACATGAGGCAAGGTGATGCCCTAAGTGATTTTAATTCCTTCTTCCTAGACCAATTTCTCAAACATTATTCAATAGTATCATTGGTCATACATTTTCAAGCCTTGTGATCAATTCAACTTCCTTCTATAACTACTAAAAATATGGCCAATTAATTAATAAATGAGAAATATATTATTTTGTTGCCTTACACAACATATAGATACTTGGACCCTATTTACATATCCTCTTGAAAAAATCCCAATTAAGGACCTTATGTTTGAGGGCCAACCACATGAAACTTTGGTCTTATTTAGATCCCATAACTTCTAAATCTTTTCCCACCAACAAATAATCCCGCGTGGATAAGAAATGAACATGGATTTGTAACCCAAATGCATTAAATACTCATCCCTAGATTTATTATAAGCCCAAGCTAAAGAATCTTGTTCATCCCTCAAATGAACATGACCCCTTTTGAGAGTAGTGATATAGGCCTTCCACAAATCCTCCTTAACCCCTTTTAAACCCAAGTACTATTCTTGGAACCATCCTTGAGATCAAATGGGAGTAGAAACAATATCTCTCCCATCATGAAGTGAAAAGAATCATCTATCCTATATATAGATAATCAAATCTTATGGCAGCTCTAGATTTCCAGTACAACCCAAAATGGTATCAACACCTAGTCTAACCTATTTCTCGTTACCAACTTTTCAATCCAAATGATGATCTATAATAGGAAAAACCAAAACAAAGACCTTCTGTTGACTCAAAACATTTTTAATGTGTTTTCATGGCCTCCTGATCTAATCTATGAAGGACATTGGGTTTATGTATTTATGATCAATGATCATCCTCCAAAAATATTCCCTTGTGAATACCCTCCACAAAATCTTAGTTACCAATGAGATACCAAACAAATGAATGTTCTTTAACCCCCAACCCCCTCCTCTTTTGGCTTGGCTAAGTACTTCCCATTGAGTAATGAAATTTTCTCCTCCTCCTTATGCCTAGACCAAAGAAATCTAAAACATAACATCATGATTCCCTGGTTTTTGCACCGAATTGGTTTTTGCATCAACATTTTGGTATAATTACGCCGAAAGGCGTACACCTATTGACAATGGGCAGATTTAATAGGGGTTTAGTGCTTAATAAGTTTTCTATGGACATGATTAAATATGGCTGGAATATTCTTAGTAGTCACACAAAATAAATGGCTGTGATTTCAATCATTAACTTCCTATCTATTATAAAGACATCCGTTTATGTGTTTACTTTTTTACATTTACCTAATCATATTTAAAAATTACTTTGATAGCTAAATGATTGCCACGTAAGTGATTAACATAAATTAAAATATTAACACCAAATAAATGAAGCTCAACCATTTATTTGTTAATCAATAATAAAATTTAATATATTCTTTTAATCTTATCAGCCTTTTGGCATTGATCAGCCACAATTATGTGGCTGTGCTAGTAGTAGTTCCTTGGACGGAAAAGTTCTAGAGAGTTCAAGGCGACTACGTTGTATGGCCACAACACTATAAGTTAACATATGAACCATTTCTTCCACAATGTAACTTTAAGTGATTAATAATTAATTAATCATTTATTGTTACAACAACATAAGACTGCTTTTTGTTAATTTTCGTTTAAAATTTTATAAAATGTTAAGGTCATCTGGTCTCATTTAAAAAGGCCGATAAAAAGGCTTGCAACACAATTTGACAATTAATAATGTGAAATTCGTTATAAAGAACGAACAGTAAGTAAATGCAAATTGGCAGTTTATTTAATTAGGCAAACTTTATATTATAGAGAACGATCATTAAAGCCAAAATGATATCATATTTTTTTTAGTTTTTTTTCTCGAAGAAAAGTATCTCCAAAATATATAAAATAAGATGTTTTACATAAACTGTTTCTATCCAAAAACGAAACAGATATAGAGTAATCATTGACTAATGTGAAGAACATAAAAGTACAACTCACTCATGAGCTGATCACTCGGTAACAAAACTAATATCAACTGTTATGCTGAGGAAAATCTTGTTGTAAGGAACAAATATCAACTGTTATGCTGAGGAAAATCTTGCTGTAAGGAACAAAAAATAAAAAACAACAGTTTTCAGACCATCTAAATTCTTACCGAGCCATTTACAATATTCAGTTTTCAAAGATATTTAGATGGGTATGCGGGCTTTCTTTCCCATTTTTCCAGTGATAGATTGACAGCCTGCCTTTTGGCTCCTTTAAAGCCCGCTTTGACAGGGCGTCCGCCTCTTTATTATGCTCCCGGTATATATGCGTAAAATTAAGATCCTTAAAATGAAGAGAAAGTTCCTTTATTTTTGATTTCCAGCCATCTAAATTCACCACTTGCAATTGGCTCTTATGGTTCATCCAATCGATAATGACTTTCGAGTCCCCCAAGATTTGGATTTTGTCAATTGCCCAAAGAGAAGTCAAGGTAAGGGTCGCCGACAAGCCCAGGAGCTCCGCCTTAGTATTTGTGCCCACTCCGCAATTAAGGTACCATTTTGTGACTCTCGGTGCATGTGATTTGAAGATACCACCTGCTGAACAACAATTTCCTGTTGGTAAGGCTGCCCCATAGAAACAGGCCAGTGTGAAACCATCTAAAAGTGTAATTTCACAAACTCTGTTTGGAATGGGATTTACTGTAGGAGGCTGCCAAGAAAAAGAGACAGCAATCCTATAAACCACAGCACAAAAAGATGGATTGCAATCCTCAAAAATCACCCGATTCCTCTCCAACCAGATATTCCAACAAGTATAGGCTGCCAAGCTTACCAGAGATGAGATATCACTAGACCACTTCGTTAAGCAATCGAACACTGAGATTCCATCCCAATGGTTTTTTAAATGGAAGATTTTTGATAGACGATGCCAAACTGCTTTTGTAAATGAGCAATTTATTAACAAATGATTGGCATTTTCCTCATCGCTATTGCACAGCTTGCACACCCCCGGTCCAACCCAACCTCTTCTTTAGACCACATTCCAGGTAAGAATTTTTTCATAGGTTGCTTGAAGAGAAATCCTTGCATCCTTTAAAGCAATAGTAAAGCCGTCCATTCCATTGCAAGCTGTCCCGATAACCCCAAAGAAGAACTGGAGCGCCACCGATCTGGTAAGGAAGGAATCCCCCCTGACTCACTAGCCTGCGCTAGAACCAAAATTCTATTTTTGGACAGTTGCTCACGAAGGGCTTCAGTGAGAATAAAGGACTCCTCTAAATCGACAATTTTGTCCAAACCTATAAGAATCGATTTTCCTGAACTGACTCTCCACCGAAGCCAATGTCATAAGACCGGAATGCTTTTTGTCAAACCATTCCAGAAAACGGAAGATTGCCACTGCTGATGTATTGGTTTCCTGAGCCAATCGACTATGGAAGAGCCCCCCAAATATTTTTTTTAGTTGTTATTTAATTGTTATACAAAATGATTTTTTTGGAATCTGGTTACATAAATTTATATGGAATTACTATTTTGTGTTATTTAAAATTTATTTTTGGATGTAGAAATAAATTTAACATGTTGAAATTTTTTTGGGGCATTTAAATTATATATAAATAATTTACTCAAATCTATGGATCTAACAATTTCTAGTAACATTTCTAACAAATGTCCCCTAAAAACTTGTTTTTTGATAAAGTTTATTTATTAATTTGTGATTGAATGGTAAGTAACAAATATAAATATTATAAATTAAAATTACATATTTATCATAATTGGTTTACTATTATCTAATATATCATTTAAAGTAATAAACAATTATTTATAATGGTCAAGACAGGTTGGTTTTAAAGTAATAAGTAATTATTTATAAAAGATAATATTTATGACTTTTACAAGTCCGACAAAGTTTGTCATTATTTACCTACCATTCTTTAATCTGATGTTTAATTTAATAAATATATATTCATAATCACCGAGATATGCTTTGATTTGATGTTTAATTTAATAAATAAATATTCATAATCATCTGGATATGTTTGATAGAATGGGAATTGTAAAAGTAACATTTTAAAAATACATATTATAAAAAATATTTCCAAGGATAATATTTAAGATTTGTACAATTTTCTAAATAATTCTTTCCAAGGATAATATATAATATTTAAGATCTGTACAATTTTCTAAATAAATCATTGTCGTCGAGAGCAATTTGTTAACTCAAAACCAAAGTACTATGTACAGCATTGACAACCAAAACCTTTTTTTAAGAGTATTCAATGCATTTTATTTGATGCATGTTACTAAAATTTACATATGTATTGAACTTCATTCTTGCTTCACATTAAAATTTGCGGGAGATGTGAAGGTTGTTTAAGTATATAATTCTTGATATTGTAAAGAAGATTAAGGTTTGATGATAAATGTTGTTAATGTTTATTATTTTTTCTATAATCTCACGCATTGTGACTATAATGTATTATAATGTATTGTTAAATCTTTTATTGTTTTTAGGGTTATTTATTTATGAGTTCCTTTTGACCTTATAGTATATGAGTAGCAAGGAGTAAAGAGAGAGTGGAGTTTCAATGGGCCTAATGTTTAAGAACATGTGTTTTTTTTATGGAGGTCATAGGTTCAAAACTAGAGGGGGGCATAGTTTGTACATGTTGAATGATTAATATTGGCATGTTGTGATGAGACTCGAAGGGTAGGTGTCCTGATCCAGGTGGATATTGGTGGCCACCCACCTATTCCAACTGGCTCCTCTTGACAATTTTTAGTCCAACACGTTTCTCTGTAATGATGACATTTCTTTGTAATTGTGGGTTCTACACTTCTAGGGCTATCCTAAAGCCCTACACAATATCCAGGTGGATATTGGTGGCCGCTCAACTATTATAATTGGATTATTTTGAAAATTTTCATGTCAGTACATCTTTCTGTACTTCCAGGGCCATTTTGTGGCCCTAAATATTTTTTTTTTTTTGGCTTTTGTTGGCCCTCGACCAAGTTTTGAGGAAACCTTGGTTAGCCTTGACCCACTTTTGGAATTTGGCATGTTGGTTGAAGAAGGAGCGCCTAGGCGGAGCTGAGATTCCAGATCTCACCGATTTTGAGGGTTATGTGGATCCAGTAAAGGGTCCTTTAGGGTTTTTGTAACGAGTTTTAGGGGATGTCGGCCCATGGGATTTTCCTATGTTTAGGCCTTATTGTAAGGGTTTGTAAGATATAAATAAAGAAGAATGTATTGTAAAAGTAGCACGCAAGCAAGAAAGCAAGCAACCAAGCGAAGTAAATCTAGTTCTGTGTGAACAGAGTTGCTTTGTGCAAAGGAATGTATGTATGTGGTTATGATTTTGTAGAGGGTGCAAGTGCTATGATATAGGGTTTTGGCTATTTGACCTAGCTTTAGAAGGAGGATCTAGTTCTCAGTGCGCAGATCTCCTGTCTGGTGCGAAGCTCGACTCTGTGGCTTAGTGCACATGAGTGAATGAATGTAAGATTCGAGTACATAATAAAAGAGGTGAAGCGGTTGGTGGACGTAGCCCCACATTGGGGTGAACCACGTATATATGGTGTCTCATGGTTTTCTTTGTGCAATGTTATCTCTGTTATGTTTTACTTAGTGCTTAGATTAGATGTGTAATGAATATGTATGTGTTGCTTAAATGCGTGACTTATGTTAAAATGCTAGATCTAATCGACAGTGCTAAGTGCTAAGTGTTTAAGGTGCACAATCTTTTGTTATTATTGTGCTAGATCTATCTTAGTTTATGTTCTACGATGTTAATAAGGTGAATAAACTAATGCATGTCACTTCCTAAGTGTTAACAAAACACCTGCGAAGTGTTAGTATCACAGATTTGTGTCCCAGCTTGGTTACCGACACCTGCGTCCTATAATCCCCCCTGCTTTTACCTCAGGTGAGACTGCGCATGCTTTGCAGGTGTTGCCGAAAGGGACGGTAGTCGGGGTTTTGTTGGCACGCTGTTAAGCGTTGAACCCTGGGTCTGCCCCTGTGCCAACAAATGGTTCTGTTGCCAGGACCTGAAACTGTGATTGTTGGGAACTGAAGTAAAGAAAAAGAGAAGCTTTGTGCGTAGATCTACTGCTGAAGTGCGTAGTACTCTACTTGACTTACAGAGCTTTGTGCCAAGAGAGTAAGTTGATCTGAAGAAAAGCGGTAAGATCCTAAAGAATCAAGCTTTGTGCTTTGGTAAGAGAAAGATAAGTGAAATTTTTTGTTTCAAAAGCATGAATTTAAGTCTATTTAATAGATTCTGTCCTAGTCTGAAGGCCAGGGCACAGTTGAAAGAAAGAGTTGATTTGAGTAAATTTAATGGAAATGAAGAAATCTATGTTATTCCTATGCATAGAAAGAGTTTTTGGACTAATAAGTGGATGCAAGAACCTAGAAAGAATTTTTGCAGATTGCAGGTCCAACACTATGATCCTAGGGGAAGTGTGCAGTAAAGAAAAGGCCAAGGAACATTTAAAAGAAAAAGAAGATTGACATTGTGTTGTAATTTCAGAAGGCCGAGACATCTTGCTAAGGAATGTCCTGAGGTAGGCCCTATTTGTCTTTGTTGGAAGGTTATTGGTCATGAGGTTGAGGATTGTCCAAGGATTATCGGTAAAGTTGAAAGGATGAACATGAGACAAGAAAACTATGAAGAACGTCAAGAGAACAAGGGCATATTAGAAAGTCATAAAGAGAAAGAATCATAGGAAGTTCATACTACGTTATTACAGTTGAAGGAAACGATGGATGTTCATAAATATGTCAGTT
Organism: Picea glauca; assembly: GCA_000966675.3. NCBI lineage: Eukaryota > Viridiplantae > Streptophyta > Pinopsida > Pinales > Pinaceae > Picea > Picea glauca. The sequence goes on from JZKD02S1775086.1 coordinate 59,745, forward strand.
TACCAGAGATCCTAAAATCAAAACAATGCATAAGTGCAAGAATAGAAGACTTCGACATAGACTGTGTCTTAGATGAAGAAACACAAGTGAATATTATGACAGAAGAAACCTGGGGAATTTTGGGAAAGCCTACTGTGGTACCTTCGTTGGGAAGGATATGCTTGTTTAAGGGAAAGATGATAACCCTATGTGGAAGAGTTACTAATGTACCTATTATTTTTCATGGAACATCGTTTGGAGAGGAATTTGAAGTCATTAAGTTTGTTGGGGATAGCGCCCCTTTCCCACTTTTGTTAGGTAAGACTTGGATTGAGAAGGATCAGATCAGAAGGAAAGCAGAGGAAGAAGCTACAGAAAAGAAAAAGCAAGAATTAAGGGATTTCATAGCTAGAAAAAGAGACCGACTAATAGAAGAACGAGAGGATAAGTCGAAGCAACATAACAAAGTAACAACGCAGGAGGAACATAAAGTAAGAGAATTAGCTATCAAGGTTGAAATAATGCAAAAAGGTTTGAAGGAACTATCTATTCAAGAAAGAAGTATGTCCACTCAAGAAGTGTTAAGAAAAGGGATATTAACTTCAGACCCTTTGAAGGAACCTCAACAATGCAAAGCCACTGCGCTAGGGGAAGATAAGAATAAAAATAGAAAGAGGATTCTATAAACAGTTAGAGAGACTCAGATCACAGGAAAGAAGGCAAGGAAGCTCAATAAAAAGAAATCCAAGTTGGAAAAGCCACAAGAAACTACAGAGACCAGATGGAAGACTTTGCAGACTAGAACCTCGCAGGAGGCAGGTTAAAGGGATTTGAACCTCGCTGGAACAATAGGTCCGCGTTGAATGGGACTTCACCCTGGCGAATTTATATGACCGTTGGAGGTGCCTCGACCATTAGAATGACACTCCAAAACAGTTAGAAAACACATTTATGGGCTGATGGACCACTTTTGGACGTTGAGACTGCACCATAACTAACATATTTACATTGATGGAAGAATTTACTGGATGTTGGAATATTCGTTACGATACCCCACTTATTTAGCTCATCGGTCGTTGCGCCGGGAACACTTTTTTCAACCCGTGATTAACTGAGCCAAGAAGAGAATTGTCCGTGTGTTGAGTTGTGCTATCTAGAAATAGACCCCGTCTGTTCGTTTGTCTACCCCGACCTATCTGTTTAAAAGATAGAATGTCGGGAGAACCTAGTGAACTGGAGAAGTCTATCGAGGAAGTCCTTAAGAAGCTAATGGCGGACAAACTGATATCCGAAGGTATTCAGGCGTTGTCGACTAGAGGACTGTAGGATTCCCCTTCGATTGGACATCATTTCAACTGTTTTAACCCCATAACTAAGCAACGAAGTAAGCACCGCGGTGATCTGGCTAATGCAAAGAAGATCCTATCAATCCTAACTGATTATATTCCACCTTTGGTTGGTGCTGTTAACCATGACAACATTCCCCGATATTTTGAGTACGCCGTGTTCACTGTGTACATTCTAAAAGGAATACACATAGTCGAGAGTCAGTTAGGACAGATCCCACTATTAAATAACAACAACTTCAATTTAAGAGACCAGAAGAACTATGCCATGTTGGCGCCCCACCACTGTCTTATGAAGACAACCGGGAAGAAGCCTCACCTCATCTCACAACCATGGATTAAGGGGTTGGCGCAGTCCATCGTGCTGAATGTGATGAAGCTTCGGTATTTTGGCTGCCACCAGGAGGTTAACGCTTGCGTTAAATTCCTCTTGTCATGCTATCATGGAAGATACCCATGGATTGATAAAAGAATTACTGTGGATCCGACGCTGATCCACCGGATTACAGGATTAAGTGTTAAGGGACCTGACCCTCAACAGTTTTATCTAGGGAAGGCCTCAGACCGTTCCCTGGCGCAACGCATCAAGGAAGTTTACGGAGAAATAAAAAAAGGAAAGCGAGGTTACAAGGTAGCCTCTATACAGGATGGCGCAATGTGCCTTGCTTTCCAACTTTTAGCTAGAAAGCTCATGGGGAAGAACCGCCCCACACAGGTCACTGGGTTTGTGGTGTACCTCGCAGAAAAATGTGTGGAGGGAATGTAGATGAACTGGGTGAACTACCTTGTCAATGAGTTGGAGAAGGATTTTCGTGAAGCCTAGGATTTGGGATACAAATTCCATTACAGCTGGCTGATCATTTTGATCGCATTTGTCGCTTAGAAAATGCCTGAAGGAGCCACCTTCCTAGAGATCGAACCCTCGGAGCCATTGGTTGCTTGGTTTTCCACCCTGTGGTACACCAACAACATGACGAAGCAGTGGCAATCCAATGCCATGTTTCATGAATATTATCAACATTTGAAGGTCGCCATCGAATCATTTTTGCGCATGACACCGCACACCCTGCATCAATACCTACCAATAGCAAAGTTCCGCACTGAACCTCATTTCATATACATCACCGCGCGAAGAGACAAGAACCAGGAAGAACTACAGTCATACTACAAGCTGACAGATGAAGATATGGAGCAAATTACAAAGGAGTGGCCTGAGGAATTTCTTGTACCTGTCGTTGATGCAGAACTATCCGACACTGACACCATAGGAAGCCCCATAGTCACACGAGATGAGCATGTCCGAAAATCCAATGGGATGAAGAAGAAGAAAAAACAGGAGGAAGTCCAGGATATAGAGAGCGATGAGGAGGACAACGCTTATGAAGATAACGGGTTTGACTCGCTAGGAGGAGGATATGAAAGATAAGAAGAGAAAGGAGGAGGCGAAGCTACACCGCCCCAAGATCCCCCTACTGGGACAATGACACCGCAGAAGAAGAAGGTTTCTCCAAAGAAACCCTCAACAAGGATGAAGATGCGCGCTAATAAGCCCTAGTTGGAGGCCACTCTCACTGAGGACGACATCAGTCTGGTCCGCAGAGCTATGGAGGACGCTTCTGAGGACATCTTGCAGAGATACAGAGAGAAGCAATATGAGCTATACAGAATAATCGAGAAGGAATTGAAGGAAGTACAACAAGCTGTTCGCTTGGTCTGTGTAGTACCTACTGCACCTTCCTCATGCAAGATTGTAGAATTGGGGGATGAACCAGCCCAATTGAGAAGTATTGCGGATGCAACAGAAGCACGCTTCTAGAGAGTGCAGGAAGAGAAGGAGAAGGCTACAGAAGCCTTGAAAAGGGATAAAGATGAAGTCTTAGCACAATTACGAGCATCACAGGAAAGTGTAGTAGCCTAGGAAAACAAGAAATAAGAGCTTCATGTGAAGCTTCAGGAGGAAAAAGCATAGCTACAGAGAGAAAAGAAGCAGTTTCTCGCAAAGTGGTCCATGGTCAAAGAAGTGGTGAGTAAAGCATGTCACTCTGTGCCAGGCTTGGCATAGGAGGAGCAAGAGCTGGTTGAAGCTCAAGTATTAAAGCTCCTAGAGATCATACAACAACTCCAAGCCAAGATAACAAAATTAGAGGTCCAAACAGTACCGAGCACCCTGCAGGAGGTGCGGGACCAAAGGGAGGAGTCTGCCAAGGAAACAGTAGTAAGAATAAGAATCCTCGCTTCAGAATGTATGGGTGACCTATTGTTGAGAGAATGTCCTTTTTCGTAAATTTAGTCCCTTAGGCCCAAAAAATTATAAAATAATACCAGGATAACTCTTCTAACCATAAGTGACTAGAGTATTCCTTTTTTGAAATTAGTCTACTTGGTCTGAAAAAGGGTTAAACTAACACCAAATAGACGTCCTTTCAAATCCAATTAACGAGTGTGAAAGAGACAAGTTCACTCGACAATCTTTTTTGTTTTTGAGAGAGTCGGAAAAGAGCTTAAACAAGACTCGGAGGATGTGTAATACCCCAAGGACGTGCCCTAGTTATATTATGAATTGTAATCATGTTTTGTAGGCTGGTGAGTCGAGTATTGATAAGCTGGTGGGCTTATGTGTTTATTAGGCCGGAGAGCCTAAGTGTTAAAGGCCAGGAGCCTGATTTTGTATATGTAATTATGCAAATCATTAATATAATATATAAACATCGTTGTGTGTAGACCAACCATGAAGAAGGAGTGATGGGTGACTAATCTTCCACAGGGTGGGTGTAATGATCCCAAGCCATTATGCAAGGATCATCACTGTTTTGGTGTCTTTTTTAAAACTTTTTCTGAGTGAGGTATTTCGTCAAACACTTTGCCGATCTACCTTTTAGATGTGTTTATATGTGTGTATGCAGCAAATAATAGAAAGATATAACCATGGAACATACCTCAACCATATGCAATAAGATAGACAAGCCAAAACATCTCAATTCTTCTTTATTCATAAAATAGAGAAACC
>JZKD02S1775086.1:69759-80342 GCA_000966675.3 Picea glauca
TGTGCGGAATGGCTCATAATGATGGAATATGATCATCAATGCAAGCTGGACCCCACAATACCTCTCAAATACCCCTGTACTTTCTCTAGCACCCATCTGGCTACTCTGGTAATCATAAATCTCTGCCCTGTGATGATGTCCCAAAGTGGGGACATTACAGTGGGTAAGGGAAAAGGGGATTAAAGGTTGGAAAGAGGGGCTAAGCTCAGGGGGTTAAGTCCTTGAGAAGAATAATTTATTATTATTCCAAAGCCATGTGAAAGACATGTTTTTTATCCTAAGTCCTGGGAGAGGCAACACATGCAGCTCCAACATGTGCAAAAAGGGAACGCATGCAGCTCCAGGAAGACAAGTATTGACCTGGGTGCATGCAGTGAAAATATGAAGCATCAACTAAGTTGAGGATTCGTTCTGCCAGTTTTCCCGATCCTCTGTCTGAAACCGTGAGACCTATGTAATCGACCTCTGATTAATTTTCTTGTTACGCATCCTGAAAACGAGAACCATGAAGCCGACCGGTGTATTTCTGTGAATCCTGTGGCCTCTGTATTCAACCTTTGCAATATTCATGTAGGCACCTAAAAACCAGAAATCCGTGAACCATTCTGTGTCTTCCGAGGAACTCGACATTTGAGTAATCTCCTTATCCGTGCCATGGTTTAGCGTGGGCTCTTGCCGCTTGCGGTATCATGCCCATATGTTGTTTCTACTATCATCCCTGTGTGAATGAGCGTTGAACCATTGCTGTTTTTCTCACCTGGCTGGAGATGAGTCAAGGAGTGTGCTGAAGAAGCAGGTTGTCAAGCCCGTGGTAGAAGAGGCAGGTTGTCAGGCCTTTGAGCAGCTCTCTCCAGGTGAGAGAGTTTGCCGGGAAGTGGTTTTCTCCTTGAGAGAGTCCAGCACCAGCTACGAAGCTATGCGAATTCTTGATCTGGCCTATTACCGAGACCCAAAGAGGGAGGTGAAGCACTAATGAAATATTCTTGTGAAGGTGTATACTCCCGGGTGGAACATGCATGCGAATAATGAGAGTTCGTGAGTGGTGGGCGTAAGAAGGATCCTTGAGAGAATCCTTCCGATTGCATTGTGCAGTTTTCCTGTAACCTCAGCCTAGTCTAGGATTCCTTAGTCCCATCTCGGGGGTGACCCACTACTGAGCGTGACGAGTAGCGTGGTCTAAGGCTTGGAGGTTCATGGAAGGTCTGCACGTAGTTGGTGGAGTTACTACAGTTTCAAAGATAAGTATCATTATGTGTTTAATTTCAATTAAAATGCATGTCTGTGATGCTTGTAATATTATCACGTATTCCATTGCAAGTGGAATTATTGTTAATTATGTTTAAGTCTATTAGATGGTAGTGAATCTATTTTAAATGTGTTAATTTGATTTATTATGCATGTTATAAATCTAAGTAGGAGAATGTTCCGCGTAGTAGCGTTTCCCGACAACGGGGTTGATGTTTCAGGGACGTTACAATATGGTATCAGAGCCCATGGTTTCAATGATGAGCCTAGATGGGTCAGATAAGTGGTATTTGAACCCAAGGTTTCGAGTGGAAATGTTGTTCAGATGGAACCAATTTCGAACCTTAGAATGTTTCTGAGTGCCAAGGTTTTACTTGGCCGTGTTACTAAGCTCAGGAGGAGTAGTGGTAGAATAAAACCGCAACTTGCGTGGTATTTGACCAGAGAGAGAGAGCGCTCAACACTTGGGGTGTTGGAGCCGTAGGATCTATTTTGGAAAAGGAGAGTCCTTTATGACAGTTAGATCCAGAGAAGGTGCAGGAAGGCTATCCTGGAAGCCTTTCGGAGTTCGAAAATCGTGAGAAGTGGAATGCATTGAGGCATAAACTTCCGAAGGATATCTACACCATAGATCATAGGAAAGAGCCTGACCATTAGATACGTGTTCAGGAAGGCATAGGAAATTCACTTCATAGGATTGCAAGTGTGGAGTGTGACAAACTTCCAAAGTCCCGAAGTAGATCACACCTGTCCGTTGCGAAGGACACACGTTAAGAGATCATGTACTTCGGGTGGAAGTACTTCGTGAGGATACAAGTGCTGTAGTTTGAAACTCCCAAAGCTCAAAGTTACTAAATCACTCATAGCCATTGATTGTGAAGGAGGACACGCGTCGGTAGATCGTGAGCTCCGGGAGAAAGCGCTCCGGGAAAAAACGAGCGTAGAGGAGTTGAAAATCCTGAAGTCTGAAGCTCCGAAGCCCGAAGTTTCAAAGTGAAAGGGTAGACATGGTGGGGATGGATGATGTCTCCTAGGGTGAGGTGGACCTCTCTAGGTGTACCACGTGCCATCGCCTTAGTTGGTGATGGATGTACTATGTGGGCCCGAAGGATAGAGAAGCCGAAAGTTCATAATTTGGGAGATTGAAAGGGAAGCAAGAGGAAAAGCTTCCGGAAACTGAAGTCTCGAAGTCCCGAAGTCCTGAAACTCAGACACCTGAAGTTCCATAGTGAGTGTCAAACATCAGATGCTGAGTAGACGTGGACGGTTGATCCGCCCTACTGCACGAGTTCGGTAACTCAAAACTCTGAGTGATTGTTGTATGGTGCTTGGAAATCTTCCGAAGCCGAAGGATGAAGGCCCGAGTAAGTGCTTATAGATCTAACGCTTGGTCACAATCCATGGTTGCTTGGGTCGAGGGACTAAGAGAAAGGGGCTAGCACCAAAACAATTCGCAGAGCAGAGCCCCGAAAGGAAGTGAAATCTGAACGTTTTCTGTAATCAGATTTGTTTATGAATGCTGTGGGATTTGTTAAGGAATGATGGCTGACAAATTTGGGTTGTTTTCACGTTGTGTTTGTAGAAGTTCAATGAGTGCCAGAACCGAATAGAGTTTCCACTGAGTGCAAATAAATGGAGGAGGCACATAATGCTTCCAGTTCAGAGAATGAAGCTAAAGGGATGGATGTTCATTTGGGAGTTGAAGGGTCGAACTCCAATGGGCATGGAGAAGAGATAGATAAGGAAGGGCATATGATGAAAATCATTGAAAGATTGTAGAAAGATGACCAAAATCATCTAGTAGATAACAAAAATCTCATGAAATATTAGGAACAACAGGGAGATTTCAACTTAAAGTTGATGAAGAGTCTGGACAAAATAGAAAAGAAGTTGGACAAGGAGAGAGACTCAAGAAAAACAGGGAGTCACCAGACTTCTGAGGGAAGAAGATCAAGGAGTGTTGGTAGACACCATCATCACTCCCAAGGTCGCTCCAAGAGGAGGGCACATAGTAGTTCAAGCTCATCTCCTACCAGAAAACAAAAGAGATATGGAGTGGATTAATTGAAGGGAGAAATGAACAAGATTAAGCCTCCTACGTTTGATGGAGAACACAAGAAGGAGGAAGATGATGAAACATGGTTTCTTGGCATGAGGAAACATTTCCAACTATTGAATTATTCCTCTCATGCAGAATGAAGAACTGAAATGTATCAACTGAAGGGAAAAACATCCATGTGGTGGGATCAACTTGTGCAGGTGTAACACATTAGAGAGAAAGATATCACTTGGAAATAATTCAAGAGATATTTCGAGAAGAAATACTTGACTAAAAGATATTATGACAGAAGGATGAAAGAGTTATTTGAACTCAAGATGTGCAGCATGACCATTGATGAATACGAACAAAGATTTTTGGAATTGTTGAAGTATGTTTTGTTCATCAAAGATGAGACTGTCAAGATTCAAAGGTATCTGAATGGACTACCACCTTCCATTGGGGAAAAGATTCAGTATGATGACCCTAAGACTATGAAAGAAATGTTAAGGAGGAAGAAATGCTTATATGAGCAGAAAAGAGAGAAGCCTACCTTCCGGAAGGTTTGGGAAGACAAGAAGAAATTCTAGATGGATTTGAGGAAGAAGGGAACTAAGCCACCCTTTTTCAAAAATAGTCCTCAAGGACATCCATCGTTTAGAGAGCCGAGAATGGATGATGTAGGGGAAAAAATGCCAAGGCAGACGCCCATTCAATGTTGGGGCTGTCAGGGGAACCACAAGTACAAATATTGTCCCCACAAAAATGGCAAAGTGAGAGCTTTCCATAATGTTCAGCAAGTTGAAATAGTGGAGGACATGGGAAAGAGACTGCCAAGGATATACACATCCTTGGACAACAAGCAAGCCGAATATCAGTCACACATGATTGAAGTGGAAGGTATGATCAACAACCATGCCTTCACTATTTTAATTGATTCGAGGGCTAGCCATAGTTATATAGATCCTAGAGTGGTGGAAAGTTTGCAATTGTCAAGAATAAAACATGAAAAGTATTGGTTAGTGCAGCTGGCTACATGAACTAAGAGAAAGGTCACTGAGTTAGTTAAGTCCTGTCCAGTGGACATGAATGGACTAAGCACAAAGGCTGAATTGAACATTCTGCCTTTAGGTTCTTATGACTATCTAATTGGGATGGATTGGTTGGACCATCACTATGCCATCTTGGACTGTCGTAATAAGGAATTCACTTTCTTGCATGAGGAAGGAAATTAGAAAACAGTCCAAGGTATTCCTAGAGCTGTTGCTATCCTAGAAATCTTAGCAATGCAGCTGAAGAAGTGCTATAGAAAAGGCTGTCAATTGTTTGCATCCCATGTGGAGGAAGCATCTAAGGATGAGGTCTCAAATATTGGAGATCATGCGGTACTAAAGGACTTTGAAGATGTATTTAAGGAGGTACCCGAACTACCTTCGAAAAGAGATATTGACTTCTCTGTAAACTCGATGTCTGGAGCAGCTCCAATGTCGAAAGCTCCTTACAGAATGAGTATGCCAGAGCTGCAATTACAGCTTGAAGAGATTCTGAAGAAGGGGTATATATGCCTAAGAATGTCTCCTTGGGGTGCCCTAGTCCTGTTCGTGAAGAAGAAGAACAGGACGCTGAGATTGTGCATTGATTTCAAACAATTGAACAAAGTAACTGTAAAGAACAAATATCCTCTGTCAAGGATTGATGACCTCTTCGATCAGTTGAAGGATGCGGAGATATTTTCGAAGATAGACCTCAGGTCGGGATATCACCACGTAAGGATAAAGGATGAAGACATCAAAAAAAACACCTTTAGAACAAGGTATGGTCATTAAAAGTTCACAGTGGTGTCGTTTGGGTTGTCAAACTCACCCGCTTTTTTTATGTGCCTGATGAATGGTGTATTCAAGGACTATCTAGACAAGTTTGTCATAGTCTTCTTGGATGACATTCTGGTGTATTCCAAGTCAGAGGAAGAGCATGAGCAACATTCGAGGATGGTGTTGTAGGTGCTAAGAGAGCACCAACTGTATGCCACGTTGAGTAAGTGCTCATTTTATCAGAAGAAGATACATTACTTGGGGCATATTATTTCGAAGGATGGGATAGCTGTAGATCCTGAGAATATTAAGGCCATTAGAGAATGGTCATCTCCAAAGAGCATGACGAAATTCAAATCCTTTATGGGTATATCTAGCTATTACAAAAGGTTTATTGCAGGGTTCTCGAGGATGGCTCACCCTATCACTTCCTTGCAAAGGAAGGAGAAGAAGTTTTAGTGGACAAAATATTGTGAGAGAAGCTTCTAGCAATTGAAGTAACTGCTAACCGGTGGTCCAATCCCAAGGATTGCAAATCCAAATGAAGACTTTGTAGTGTGTACATCTGCATGCAAAGAAGGTCTGGGAGGGGTCCTCAGTCATAATGGATTCGTAATTTGTTATGAATCCAGAAAGTTGAAAGAGCCCGAAAGGAACTATGCAACTCATGACTTGAAGTTGGAAACCATAGTACACACTCTAAAGAAATGGAGGCATTACCTCATGGGAAGGAGGTTCGAACTGAGAACAAACCACAATGGTCTGAAGTATTTGTTTGATCAACCAACTTTGAATGCTAGGCAGAGTAGGTGGTTGGAGTTTCTTTGTGAGTATGACTTTGATATCAAGCATATCAAAGGAAAGGAAAACAAAGTGGTTGATGCACTCAGTAGGAGAGTGAATGAATTGCATGCTACAACCATTAGCATGTACCAAACTGATATTAAAGGTAGAATTTCGGAGGCCGCAAATGCATATTTGTAGTACAGGGATTTGGTAGCAAAGCTACAACAAGGTAAGATGCCACAGAAAGTGGAGAATTATAAATTGGAAACTGACAGAAAATTTATGTACAAGAACATAATTTATGTACTTAATGTCCAAGACTTGAAACTTATGATTTTGAATGAAACGCATAATGTTCCTTATGATGGGCACCCTGGATATTAGAAAACTGTGGAAGCATTCAAGAGCCATTAATTTTGGCTAGGTATGAATAAAGAGATTTCAAAATACATCGCCAGATGTATGGAGTGCCAGAAGGTTAAAGCTGAGCACATGCACCCAATAGTGTTGTTGCAGCCTTTACCCATTCCTGAGTGGAAGTGGGAGGTAGTGACAATGGATTTCATCACAGGATTTCCCAGAATAGTCAAGCAACATGATTCAATCATGGTGGTGGTGGAAAAGCTTACGAAAGTTGACCATTTTATTCCATTGAAGACTACTCATAAGGCAACTAACGTTGCTGATATATTTATGAAGGAAGTGGCACGATTTCACAGAATTCCCAAGACAATTGTGTTTGACATAGACCCAAAATTTACCTCAAATTTCTGGAAAGGGTTATTCAAGGGGTTTGGAACGAATTTGAACTTTAGCATAGCCTATCATCTTGAGTCTGATGGGTAGACAGAGCGGGTGAATCGAGTGATAGAAGACATACTAAGGATGTATGTGATGGACAAACCATCTAAATGGGAAGACTACCTACACTTGGTAGAATTCACCTACAACAATGGGTATCAAACATCATTGAAGATGAGCCCATTTGAAGCACTTTATGGAAGAAAGTGAAATACTCCAGTAAGTTGGGATACTCCAGCTGACAGGGCAGTGGTTGGGCCAGAGTTGCTCAAGGAAATGGAAGAGCAAATGCTGAAGATTAAGTAGAATTTGAAATCTGCCCAAGATAGGTAGAAAAGTTATGTTGATAAAAAACGAACCCACAGAGAGTTTAAAGTGGGCGATCATGTTTTCTTGAAATTGAAAACCAATAGAAGTTCCCTGAAGCTGGGAAACTGTGCCAAGTTGGTACCCAGATTTTGTGGTCCATTTGAAATCCTAGAAAGGATTGGGCTAGTTGCATATATGCTTTCATTACCTGCATCCATGATTGTACATAATGTGTTTCATGTTTCATTTCTTAAGAAATATATACCTGATGCTAATCATGTTATCGATTGGAAAGTGATTCAGGTGGATCAAGAAGGTGTCTTGCAAGTGCATCTTCACTAGCATATTTGGGTCATTTTGCGATGATTGTTTCGATGCTCTTGCGACGTTATGTCATTGACATTGTGATGAATCAGGAGTCTTTGAAATGTTGTTTTATGTCACGTGGCAATTGCGACGAACTTGAACAAATGTCGCAAGAGCAACAACATTGGCAATTGTGACAAAAAAATAAATATCGTCACCAATACGACAATATAGGCAAACTATGTGAAGCCAACATTTCGTCTCAATTGCAACGCCCATTGCGAAACAACTTTCGTGGTTTATATAGAAAAAATTTCACAATAATTTAATCGGTCGTCGCACTGGCGATGACAAATTTTCGTTGTTTACATAGCAAAACCGTCGCATCAATTGAAGCTGTCGTCGCATGTGCGACGACAACTTTTCGTTGTTTATATAACAAAATTGTTGCATCAATTGAAGTTGTCGTCGCACGTGCGATGATAACTTTTCATTTTTATATAACAAAACTGTCACAACAATTTAAGTTTTCATCGCACGTGCGACAAGAACTTTTCATTTTTATACAACAAAACTGTCATAACAATTGAAGTTGTCGTCGCACGTGCGACGACAAATTTTCACTTTTATATTGTACAACTGTTGCAACAATTGAAGTTGTCGTCGCACAGGCGACAAAAACTTTTCCTTTTCATATAGCACAACTGTCGCAACAATTGAAGTTGTCGTTGTATAGGCGATGACATATTTTCGTTGTTTATACAACAAAACTGTCGCAACAATTAAGGTTGCGTCGCAATTGCGACGACCAATATTTATTTAAAAAAAAATAAAAAATTATTTTAGGCTGCAATTTTAATATTAATATTAATATTACCATAATAATTTTTTAATTAATATGTGCTCCATTACTAAGAATTTAACAGACAATTAATGAAGTCGAAGCGCTAGGACTACTCTGAGCCGCTAAACCTAGAATTTGATGCCCTCTCCGTCAAATCCATGAAGAATCTGCTGACCATCTTCTCCTCAATTTCCCCTTTGCAAAAGAAGTCTTGCGGCATGCCCTGCCAGAAGGGATCCCTTCTGACCAACTCCCTCCTGACATACCCACTCTGCTAAAAACCTGGGCCACCCTCTATCCTTTCCCTCTCAAGGTGAACCCTCAAATCAAGTGCTACTGGATGTCTCTCCCTAAATTCATCCTTTGGAAAATTTGGCTTGAAAGAAACTTCAGAATCTTTAGAAATCTGACCGCTTCCCCCGACATCGTTTCTGCCAAAGCCAAAGCCCTACTGGGAGACTGCCTCTCCTACCTTTGGCCTTGCACCAACTCCCTTTCTCTCAACTCCCCTGAAAAATATTGGATCCATAGCCTCGCTCCAGACCTCAAAGTCCCCCCTCCTCTCACTAAGGATCATGAAATTTGGTGAAGTATGGGAATTAGACTACTCTTGGGGGCTTGGAGTCGAATCCAATAATATAGCAGAAGCTCTAAGCCTTTGGCAAGGACTTATCCAAGCCCGGAAGCTAGAAATCAAAGAAATACCGGTGATAGGTGACTCCCGTATTTGAATCCAAGCTCTGGTCACCAACACCTTGCCTACTCAAATGAATCTGTGCCACATTCTCAAGAAAATGATGCAGCTCTCCCGCTTCTTCCAAAAAATTGACTTCTTTCATGTGCTCCGTCATCTCAACGCCGAAGCCGACCAAGCTGCCAAAGCCGCTATCCACTTGAGCAGGGGTTACCTCTCCCTAAATGGAACTTTGGTTTTTTTCCCTCTCCCTTAGCGACACCTGACGAGCGCTCAGCTCGGCCTCCCAGGGCAAGTGACCTTCGTTCTCTCCCGACATCATACTCGTGGCAGCCCTCCTCCGCCTCCCTTGTCTGTCCCTTCTCTCATGAGACGATACTTATCTGCATTGTTCACGTCCCCTCCCCTTCCCCTCCCTATCCTTTGCCTCACGTCCCTCCTGCACCTCCACACAGATCTCTTATCCCTCCCACATGGCACTCGCGCGAGCCCCCCCTTCTCCCATGGCGGTGCACGAACGAGATACCATTAAATTCAGGAAGGTGGCTAACTGCTCCTACTCAGCTTGCCTTCCCAATTCTGTCTGGTTTCTCACCTGGCTTGAGCTTCCAGTCTTTCCCCCAGTTAGTCTCTACCCGTTTTCCTTGGCCATGCCTCCCTCCTGGTCTTTGTCCATTGCTCTCATAATGGAGTCCAGTTCCAACTCAGCCACCCCCCCTAATCCCTCGCCCTCCCTGAAACTCAAAATTCGTAGGCTAAAATGCACGCTTAGCACGCATAGAGGATTCTTGCTCCATCTTGATGGGGAAGGAGGTTGGAGGTTCGAAATGATGGAGGAAGATCTAATCCAGCTAAGGGAGGAAGCGGTAGAAGCTCTCACCTACACAACTTAGCAAGCTAGCAACAAAATTGCTGATCTGGAACCAAGAATTGAAAAGATGGAAATTCAAGCTGGAAGATAGAGCCGCCAGATAGATGCAGGGGGGAAGGCGACCACGAGGGAAAGCTCCTCCATCCCGGGTTAGAAGGTTTAATCCCGAATTCCTCTTTCCTGGAATTAATTCTTTTTAGATCTCTGGTTCTCTTCTTTGGAAGTTGGAGTATAGGCCCTTATGCAACTCAAACAATCGCGCTGTAAGCCGGTTCTTATTATGAGTTTAGTTATATTTTGGACTCTCGGCTGTTATGGGAATTCTAGGACTTTATATCATGGCAACCCCTTTTGTAATATTGAAGCACCTGCACTGATCGCAAGGCTGAATTATGTAAGTTTTCTCTACAGTGGTTATACCACTGGTTTTAATATACAAACCCCTTTCTTGTGTAAAAAAATAAAATATTACCATAATAGACTTAAGACTAGTCTATTATATGAAAGTTCACAATCATTCACATGATAAGTTTCAAAGGCATAGTTAAAATATGTTTCTCTCTTTCATATGGTAGCTAACAACAAGAGAAAATATGTATTATACCATGTCATACATAACACTATTGCACACTTGCTATATGATCATTTCATACCTGCTCATTATGAAGAGTTGTATACCACCCACTCAAAACTATCATTCAAAGTAAACAACATAGCATAACCTTCAAGATGAAGACAACTAGTTAAAAATGTATTATCCAAAACATAACAAGTACAATTTCATGTTCAACAATTAAACACATCCATGCATTCATATCAATAGACATGCATTCAAATTAATGGACATATACAATCCTATTCATGAATAATAACTTCAC
>JZKD02S1775086.1:109071-136248 GCA_000966675.3 Picea glauca
ATTCATGGGTGTTGTATATGCATGTGCATTTTCCTTCATGTCCAAATACCTTTATCAATCTTGCGGTCCAAAACCCATGACTAGGGTTGACATCAATGACAACAATCAATCTTCCGAGGAAGTCGTTTGCGAAGAGAAAGCGACCTGACAAGGGTTACTCAGATGAGGATATATTTTTCCCCCAGATGAAGGAACTTCATGAAGGGGGTTTCCCATACTATAAAACTGACTCCCCCTAGATGAAACACCATAGGACAAATGGAGGTCCGCCATGGGAAAAGTGTTTGTAGGAACTGACATAGTGGAAGAAGGATAGATGGACAAGATGTAATAAGTATAATGACTGCCCATTTTAGCAATTTCTCCTAGAAAAGTGAAGCTAGGATTGGATCGATAGGAAGGAAGATTCTAACCTTCTAGCATAAGAGTTAGTTGAGGGATATGTCTCCCACCAAACAAAAAGGGAGAATAAGGAGGCATCATGCCCCCAAAACCAAAACTAGGATTCACATAAGATGATGAGACAAAGGATGGAAAGTGCGAAGACATGTTTGGAATACTGTGAGAAAAATGACTAGAGGCCCAAGGTAATGGATCATGGATGAGTATCATGGTTCTTCATACCACTAGGAAACACAGATAGATTCGTTCCCATGAAATGAGAAAAGACCATGGGGTGGGTAGAGCTAACTGAGGGAGTCACGAGGGATCCATTGTCTGTAATAATGAAGACTCAAGACACAATACAAAATCTTAAGGCCAATTAATAATCAAAGAGCACACCAAAATAAGCAAAAAACCAAAATGCACACAAACATGATAAAGTGGCTGAAAGAGGCCTCCCTCCCTAAAGTAGGTATGCCTCACCCAAGAGGGGCCTAAGAGTCCCTACAAAATATCAGAGGTATTAGAATTAGTTATAAGAGACCTCATGTGATTAATAACTAGTAAGTTAGATCCCCCCAGAGAGGTAATCCTCCATAAAGGTTGTGTGTTTTCTGACCCATATCTGACCCAGGGTACCTACATAATAACCCCTGCAAGTAACCTATGTGGTATCTATGTCAAGAAACTAAGCCACCATGATATAACCGATGCACAGGTGAATAGTAGTAAGTTAGGTCTACTGTATGGGCAGGGTAGCAAAGCCCGAAGTCTCGAAAGCATAATCTCTCACAAAGGTAAAGGTACTAGCAAGACCCCCATATATGAATAGATCCTTATAAATATATCTAACGCTAAGAAGATATTGGGGGGATATCCCCTCAACCAACTTCACATGACCTAGTGATTAACTCAAGTTTAAGTGGAGCCTCCTGATGTCACCAATTATACAATGGATTTGACCACCCCCTTAGTCAAACACATATGTTGATTTAATAGCCTTGGAGAAGTTTACTCACAAAATCCTGTTCCCAAGGTTCTAAATCCTAAGCTAGTTTGTGCACCCTAAAAAATAAAATCATTTCTAATCAATTTTAAATTTATCAGCGTTGCTTTTAGTGGCCTTGCTTACTAAAAAAGGTGCAGTAGTGAAATTGATGATGTTACGACTCAACAAGTAAAATAAATGAATATGAATAAAATGCAAAGTCCTAACTTCAATTCCCAATAAATGATAAGATTTTCAAAATGAAACTTTCAATTTAATTCTGCAATTCCAAATAAGATGCAATATTTCCATACATGTACTAATATCAATGATAAGAACCCAAAAGATCAAATGCCAACAATGAAAAATGTTTATTATTTTTGTATTTTCTATATAAAAGAATGAAAATGCAAGGACTGAACAACAACTTGATATAAATATTCTACTATATATAAAGAGAGACAAACCAAGTAGGATATCAAGAAGTAAACACCCAGGCCAAGATGCAAGGACAATCAATGAAAAGGATGATGAGAAAGGAACCTCCTGAAAATTCAACCAAAGAAAGGTTTCCTATCACTCTACATGCACTTAATAGTCATAACAAAGACCTAAGAAGACTCAACAACCATCAAAACTTACCCAACAAACATCAAACTCATCATTCAAGCATACAATAATGATGCATGTGACTATTCAGGAGAAAATCACGTATATACACCTCCTACAGAATGAAAACACGCATATGTACACGACTGTCAGGAAAAAAACCCACGTATATGTGTTGAAACACTGTCAGGTTAAGTACCAGGCTAAGAAACTCAGACTCAAAATGAATAGTGGTTGTCAAGCAATCAAACGACAAGAAACTCAATATAAATGAGAGAAATCAAAGGAGAAAAACACTCCAAACCTCGAAAAGAAGATTCTTTCCCTAGTATGGTCACCAATTCTGTTATGAGGAAAATCTCTCTATGACATGGGGTAAACCACAACATACGAAAATGAATGCATAAATCAACTCTAATCTCAAGTATGCTATATAAAAAAATATGCTAACAAGACAATATAAAGAGCCTACCTTGTCCCGACATTCGATGAAGTCCACTGTTGAGCACTTGAATCAAAGAAATACACCTGCAACTTGTCCAAGATACACAAGCATATGGTGATAATATATAAAGTTAGCACATTCAATAGCACAATCCATCAATATTCATAACAAATTTTTCCATGGAATAACAATTCAAATATTTGAAAGACACTAATTGGACGAGAAAAGAGTATTTTTATTAAAATGTAATCAACAAAAGTGTATGAATGACAAACTTCCATGTCGACATGGTTCGAAACTGAGAAACCAAGTCCCTTCCAACTGGGCCTCCGCCACTTCAATACTCCACCAAAGGCAAGCTCATATAAGAGAGACAATGAGGTTCTCAATCAAGTAGGGAAGAGATTGGGGGATGAACAATGTGTTCAAAATTAAAAGGATAAAGGGATGCAGACTTAATAAGAAGTGAATAATTTCTCCAGAGTAACTTTGCTCTCAAATTTGAATTCTTCTCCTCTTTTCCACAGCTTGGATATGGCCCATTTATAGTTTTCGAATGGAACTGAAGGGCCCAGTTGCAATGTTTCCAGTATATGGAAGGTCAAGGATCATGGATCTCATGACATGACATGGAAATCCGACACCATTTTTTAATTTTGAGCACAAAACCCAATGTATGTGGGCTGTAATGGTGCAACCTACGTATACACATGATGTATAATAGTTAGGGCACGTATATGTGGAAAAATATTATTTTTAGCTCTGGGAATTGCAAAAAGGGATTTCAAGTCTGCATAGGGAACTGCAAAAAGAGACTTCAAGTCTGCATAGGGACTTCAATTCTACACAGGGAATTGCAAAAAGGCCTTCCGAGAAAATTTGCATAGGGTGAGGCAAATCTTGCTATAACATTCTTGGATTAATTTCAAATTTATAAAACCAATTAATTAACAAAAAATCATGAAAGAACACATGTAATAAACATGATTCATGCTATACCATAAAATAAATGAACCATATGCCATGCACAACAATAACCAACAAGAAGGAACATTAAAAATACACATCTCAGAGATAATAATTAATATAAATTAGAAATAAATATACAAGCAAAGAAACATATGACATAGAGCACTTATATTTTATAAAAACAATCACCAACTGGTTGTAGACCAAGGATGTTCCACCCAACCTTAGACATTTTTGTTCCAAGTCTGAACACCATGTCACCCTCGAGCTAGGACTATGAATCCAAAAGGATGGGTCTCAGATGGACACTCAATTTCCCAAACCAGTCAACAATCAAGATCTCACAGGTTTCTCAACCACACAACAAAATCCAGTTTACCAACTCTCTTCCCTTCAACCTACACCACCCAAAGAAAATGAACCCCCTTCATTGCCACACAGTCTCTCAAGATGTCCACCTCTTTCCAGGGCTATGTGCTACTAGTCATGAAATATCAATGTTGGAAAATCCAAGGATTGTTAGTTGTGGATAGTTCTATCTAAACTGCCATTAATGTCATGTACACAGGCATCCATTCCTTTCAGGAATAACCAATAATTACTCACAACCAACAAAACAATGGCTTGTTTCCCCAACAATTTGTTCCCATGTACAAAACCAAGAACACGAATGAATTGGGAATAATGAATGAATGATGAACCAAATGATGAGTAACCCCCAAAAATCCCAAAATAAGGCTTTATATATTTACATGAAAATCAAGAACCATGTGGCTTTCCCACAAGAAGTTCATGTAACCGCTTTTCCCAAACAAAACCAAGATGGGTGAATAAAATAATAATAAAAATACTTATCTCCTTTAGCCCCCTCTCTCATGGAATCATAGCCCCCCTATATTTGTCCTTTTCTTCTTGTAGCCAATGATGTATTTTATTAATATATATCAAAGTATTACATTTCTAGCCACTTCGACCTTTCAACTTTATAAAAAAACACATTATTAACCAGGGGAATCAAAACTGGTGTATTACACTAGCCTTCCCTAAGGAAACCCAGGGAAATTTTTTCACCCAAATCCACCTAGGATTCACAGGGTTTCATAATGTCACAGGGTTACAATGACTCACTAGCTCATACCCTACCTCCTAGAGAAAGGATGGTCAAAATGATATAATGGAATGGGAATGATGGATTTCTCACGAAACCTAAGCTTTGTATATTCATGCCCTCTTTTTGACAAGTGGCAACCAAATAATTCCTTTCCCACCACTTGGTAGCTCATCCCCCCACTTGGGAACTTAGGATATAATCATGCAATAATACTTAGGACTAAGGAGTATGATCCGAAATTGGATCCTCACCCAAAACATTTTGGAAAATTGTAATAAACTCGTACTTGTTATTTTTATTCTATTTTGTCTTTTTGCAAAATGGGAAGTGGAAATGAGCCATGTGATGGTTGGCCTTCCAAAGGTAGCACATTAAAATAATGAAGGCGATAATGAATGGAGACAAGGAGAAATTGGGAAGTTTGCAGAGATGAGATATCAGAGAGTGCAACCTGCTTGAAGATCATGGATGAAGGAGTCAAGGATCCCATCCATGATGATGAAAGGCATCTCTAAGCCATGGCCATCTACATTTTTTTATTGAGTAACAATGCACGAGAGTTATGAGCATGCATAGCTCACCATTTGTAAAGAAATTCCTGAGAAAAAATAAATTTCTTTTAATTATGGCGTATTTAACCACTGCTGTGAATATGGTGTGTGTGATTTATCTATTACATATTTGTTCTAGTGAGATGAATTTATGATTTTATGAGAAATGAACAACCCATTCTTATGGATGATCCCTTTTGCAATTGAATAAATTCACTTTTAAAATTCACTTGGTATGTTGGGACAATGTTGGGTGTTTTTTTGTTGTTCCTTTAATTGTATGCACATACTTTGGCATTGATTTCCCTATAATTGGGGATGATTTGGTTCATTTATTGACTCACCCAACATCTAGTATGTAGCATGTTTGTTTACCCTAGTCTTATACATAATGATTTGAAGGAGGTTGAGTTTCTTACGGCCTCTAGCAATCTCAGTTTATTGTATAATCATTTATTTACCTTATATACAATTTCATTAATGCTTGGGAAAACATAAATAATCTTATAGAAATTAGTCACTGAGGTTGTTGGCAGTTGCACCATTTCCTCACATTTCTCTTGATGAAGAGTGTGTGCCTTAAAAAATAATGAGAATTAGATTTAATTCCACGAATATCTGTGTTGATGAAATGGCCAGGCCATAGGCCCATCATTTATGGATTAGATGGTATCAGAGTAGGTTCACTAGGGACCTTGAAGAAGTTTCCATGGGTAAATATTTGAGCAGAGAGAAGTTGGAAGATTTGAGAGACTTCAATAGGAAAATTCAAGAGGAAAGATGGTATTGGAGATAGAGAGAAGATGAGCCGGAGAAAGAGATTTCCAAGCAACGAGACTCCTTCAACGCCACAAGGGAATAATTAGACAAGAGAAGAGTGTAAATCTTATAGTTGGGGGAGAAATTGACTGAGATGGAGAGTTGGAAAGATGAGAGTTTCACCAAGGTCATTTCTCACCTATACCAGAGCTTAGCAGTGAAGGAAGAGGCCTTGACGAAGCTAGAAGCAATTGTCTAAGAGACCAAGAAAGCCCCTTCCATTGCCACTGCCGAAGCTAGTACGATGACAGAGGAAATAATGGTAAAGTCACATTCTAAGACCCTTTCTCAAGAAACCTTTGATGAATTTGAGAATCACACTAGAGGCATTGGTTCCAAGATCATGAGAAAAATGGGATATGCCGGCTAAGGGCTAGGCAAGGAACGCTAAGGGATTTTGATTCACATTGTAGCTTAATAGAGGCCCAAACATGAAGGCCTAGGATTCAATGGACAAGAATATCGCACAAGTGCAACTTAAACCACCTTCACTAAGGAAATAGGAATCATAAAAGAATCCATGTGCAACAAACCACTCAAATCTGCTTGTAGAATCTTGGAAGAGGGAAACAAAGAGATGATTCCACCATCCATATTTTCTCCAATTCTTGGGGGACCAAGCAACCAAGCTAGCAAGCATCATCAAAGACTGAAAATGTATGGATTAGTTTGTTTTTTTTGCAAGAAAATGGATTATAAGAAAAGCAGTTGTTCGCACTCTAGAAGGCCAAGAATCCCATGAAAGAACTACTAACAATACTACATATTGAATGAACATTGGGAGGCCAAATGTTGAAAGATTTTGTTGATTTTTGTAGCTTCAAGAGGTATTCCTTGTAGAGGCCAAGGTTCTAGGCATGTGGGAATTTTAATTGCCACCAATTTTGACTTTCATTTCAATGAAATCAACCAAGAAATGAGGCTAGGGCCTCATGGACAAGTTGATAATATTTGTGGGTTTGTGCAGGGGTGCCGCACCCACAAAGAGGATTAAAATATTCTAATTAATTTTCGAGTTTAGGAAGGGCTCCTAAATGCACTCATTGGACTCCTATATAAAGGAGAGATGTCATTATGACATTAGATCATAATAGTGGAAGAATGGAGCAGGCATAAGTGAGTCTGCACTTGTGCCTAGGAGGATTGGTTATCTCAGCAAGGGAAAGTCTGTAAGGTGGAAAATTTGGAGCTGAAGAGAGGAGGGGAGAAGGTCGCACGTGTGGAGATTTTTTTTTGTACCATACGTGATTTGACGTAGGAGGACAAAGCATGTATATACATGGATTTCAGAAGGAGAAATAACGTATAGATTATATGCGATTTGCAGTGGAGAAAACAACGTATGTCTGCGGGTTACCAGGTGGTGAATCACATATCTAGTTTTCTGGATGGGTACAGATCCATATAGGCTAACAGGTGATGTCAACAGGCCGTATAGGTGGTCTACAATATATTCTTAGGCAGAGGATATTTCCAAATATTGTTGAGGTTTGGTTTTCTTGTTTGCATATTGAAGGACAAGGTTGTGTTGACGATAAAAATCTCAACGAGGATTTCGCTCGCAAAGTATTGCTAAAGCCTATTATTTAAACTAAGCTAATGATATATAATAATAGTAGGTGGGACCCCATTGTAGATTGGAGGATCAGATACGATTCTTATTACACATTTATGTTGCTGTTCGACACTACTTACAAGGTTCTACATGATTGATCCTGAAGTATGGATTTTTTTTGCGACATAATGACAGATGGATAATGGATTTTATGTGTTGATTTTGTTACTCTAAGATCTAAATTCCATGTTATGAATGGCTTATGTTCACTATTATTACATTGCTATTGTAGCCATGATTCATCACATGTTACACCTACACAAGACACATGTTAGTTATAACAAGAGACAAAAGCAATATGGAATAAATCCAAGGAAAGTAAACTATGCTATACTATGTGAAATTGAAATTTAAGGAAGTTGATGTTAGTCCTAACTAGAAATGTTAGTGGCTATATGATTTTATTGAGTTATATGAGGCACATGTGATATATGTTATAGTATGGTTTTTGCAATGGTTAATATGGATTGGGTGGCGAAATTGGCAAGCAATGTGTGCAAGTTTCGATGCATGGATTAATGGTTGGATAGTTGTTGTGTACTACGTAATTGAATGAGAGGGAGGATGGAAGCGACGCACAGTAAATGCACGTCCCTTCATACTTCTCCCACTAGCCATCACCCTAGCATGGTTATTTTTCATTTGTTTTTTGCTGTGGTTAAGCTATGAGATTCAGGCGTGGAAGGAACCACTTGGCTAGGCTCGCATTTTTAAGGTAATTTGGTTGAATGTATGTTTTTGTCGCTCATCCATGAGTTTGCTCTATATATGAAATGAACGTTGGCTTGGTAATGTATTGGTTTGTGTTTTCTTGAGGCTGACAATTGTGTAAATGAATGACGTTTTCTCTGGAATGACTGTGTGTGTTATTCGTTGCAAATGGAAAAATTGATGGTTGAAGTCGCAATTTCATTGGCTGTTCTATGTGGTGGAAGCCGTGATGGATCTCTGTTGTCTTTATGGGTTTTTTCTGGAGGGTTTCATTCTATTTGGCCTTGCTGGTCGTCTCCTCACAGTCATTTTAACCACACCCGGTTGTATTTGGTGCTATGGGGTTGCTGTGTATGATTTGAACCACCTTTTGGTCACTGCATATCATTTTCCACCTGGTTGTGGGCTCTTTTTATGTTATTGGTATCTGCACAGTTGGTTATGGGTGGCTATTATGCCAAGAAGATTGCTTTAGGGTTGGTTGGTAGTACCTAGGCTCTGCATTTCTATGAACATTATTCAGCTTTTGGGGAAACCCACTACGTGTTCTTGGTGTTGGTTAGTGGCCAGTGAGAAACCTCTGCTCCTCGGCATCATGGTCTCTCCTACCTAGTGTCGAAATGTCACCCTGTATTGCAAGCTAAGGGTTATAAGTCTTATGGTTCCACCATGATTTTCTTGAAGGCTCTCACCTTCTGTTGATGTGGTTGACCTCTAGTCTCTCTGTGTTTGGTTCCACCGAGCGAACCCTTGGTTATTTTGTTCATTAGTTATAGAGCCGGATTTTGATAAACTAGTCGCACCCTATCGAGCATCCTGTTGACTATCATAATTTGGTTAAGTAATATTGACAGTGGATTTGATTGATTGGCTTGTCTCTGTTGATTGGGTTGATTGGAGAGTCGTAATTGGAAATGATAATAGGCATACAGTGATTGCCTCCTTTTGTTACAACAGTTGAATCGATAACTCAACATTGTTTTAAATGGTTTGATTGGGAGTGATTGGATATGTAAAGTCACATAGATGCCTTCTTTGTGTCATGCGTTGGTCTGTGTGTTTCCTACAACGTGGTATAATTTGAAGTGACGGTTGCTGTTTCTGTGTGTTTAATATGCCCGATCAAGATTATTGCAATTCCAAGTATTGATAAATGTGGCCTAGCTATCTACTGTGGATAATTTATAGACATCGTTCATCATTTTGTTTTATTGCACCATCAGAGATGAGCACGGGGTTTTGGTAATATGGTTTCATTACAAATTTAGTTGTTAAATTGGTTAAAGGAATGGAATCGGGCATGTTTTAAAAGAGTCTGTTCAACTCAGGAAAGACCTGTGTCTATGTTTGATTTGAGAAATGAAATTATGGGCAGTGGTTGATGTTTTGCTGAACAGAGTTGAAGCAGTAGGATTGTGTGTTCCTTGGATTTTGTTTAAATATGAAAGGGAAGTAAATGAAATGAAACAAAATTCTTTTAACAAGATGGGTGAAGTCATGATGATTTTGAGTATGATTAGTATGTGTTAATTGAAAGTTTTTAAGGAATTTGAATGTGGATAGTGAACAAGTTTTGACACACAGTAATTGTAAATTGGCCATAGTAGTTGTTTGATTGGTGCTAGAACAGTTGTATTGAATACAAAACTATTTTTATGGATTAATTAATTAGTTTTTCAAATAGTATTCGCTCTTTTTCCCTACCATTATTTCACTTTTCGCTCATTACAATTCCCCTCGCCTTCCCATATTCATTATCCACTCCCTGTTCCTAAAATTTAATTATAGTTAAGATAAGTTCTGTATTATGATAGTTAAGGGATTGTAGGGATGAATTACAATGATATATTCTTTTGGTTTACGATACAATTGATTGTTTGATGTCTGCGAGCAGTAATCATGATCTTTTCCCCCCTAATTTTAACATTTTTTGCTCACTACAACCCCTCACATATCCCAGAACCCTTGTTCAACCCCTTGCTCATTGATAACTACTAAATAATTTGTATGGATTGGATTGCATGAGTTTGATATGTTGCTGAGCCAAATTTTATTTCATATTTTAAAAGAGTTGTCATGTATGGTTGTTAAAGAAATTATTTGCTAATAAATTATGCATACATGAATGAGATTTTTCAGCAGAGGTAGCAATGGCATGGGTAACCAAGGAAGAGGTAATTGGAACAGGGGCCCTAGAAGTCCAAGATTCTCTATACACTTTGATGCAGACTCGCAAGAGTTAGGTTAGCTATTTCAAGCTGGATTTTTAACTGGATTGGGAAAGGAGTGGTCCAACCTAGGCCTAAAAGGCATCCCTTCCAAGCCCCACATGTTCCTGGTATCCTAGTGCCTCCTCATGTCTCACTGCAGCCTGAAGTCCCCAAAAATGACGAATGTCAAGAGATTGTCCACACAACATTCTCCCAACATCGTGGCTGGCCTAACTTGTCTCTACCTGCTCCTCCACCTATCAATCAAATTATCTAATATGCCCCTGTCCACTCACCAATACAGTCTTCCCATACAAGACAAAGGTTAAAAACCGAGGCCCACCATGGTCCTGACAAAGGAAAAGAAATTGCTACCCCTTCCTCACCTTCAAATGACTCTGATAAATCTATGTCCTCCCGCATGCATTTGAGAGATGATTGCTTTCATGTGATCAATGAGATTAGGCCTAAAGGCTCCACACAACCTAAGGCAAATTCATAGAGTTCAAAAGGTGACAACAACAACAAGGGAAAGATTGCCTCCCAGAGTGGGAAATATGGATTTTAAGTTTTTATTTATTAATTGTTGAGAATAGTTCACTTTTGAAATTTTGGACAAGATACTATTTTTTGGATATATGGGTAATATATTTTTGGAAATAATTTCAATTATCATTGATATAAATTGTCAAAATATGAAAATGATGATGATATTCACAAGGAGGGAAGTTTTGTTTGCTTAACTAGTTGTGTTATCATTGTTAGAGAATTAAATGGAGTCACAAGGGGTCCCACCTACTAGTTATTATTTATTTAAAACCCTTATTATGATTTTATTACTTTTCCTCCTTAACTGAAAAGTTGGTTGAGTTTTAGTTAACTTAACTAAGGAATTAGTTCAACTAATTCAACCAATTCTAATTTGCTTAAAGGAAAAAGGAAAGGGAGGAACAAGAAAGAGAATAGAAGGAGAAGCATACTAAGGTTTGCTCTTTGAGTTTTGTTGAGATAATTCAGTTTTCATTAATTCCTTAATTCATTAGAAGCCTAATTCTTTTTTATGATAGCAGGGTCCTATTGTAGACAACAAGATTCAGGGCTGAATTACATCATTCAGACACTTGTTTTTCAGAGGTGTTGATCTATCTTTGATAGTTTGTGTAGACTTGTCTGTTTGTGAATTAGATTTCATGGATGAAAAAGGCTATTGTGCAGAGTCGTGTGGGAAACAATTTGTGGCAAGCTGATCCAACTTTTAAAGTTCAATTTTTTTACTTTTTGTCAGAAGTCCTTTTGTATGTTTCATCAGGGACGTCTAAGTTTGACTTTGGTCCAAAACTTCCTCAGGAAATTTTGTAAAGAAAATGATTCTTTGATGAATTGGAATGAAATAAAGGATTTCTTTATGTCTCATCTATTTTGATTATTGACTTGGTGTCTTTACTTCCGCCTCTATGTTTATTTCAGCATCTGTTATGTTCAGAAAATTACATAAATAATGAATTTTTCAACAAGCTTTTATTTATAAAAAACCAGCCTAAGCACTTGTAAACGATACTTGTGAATTAGGATAACATTTTGATGGATATAAACATAGGGTGATATTCCCATCTATCTTGCTTTAGCCAAGCAGGATGTGAAAATGCTTGAGTAAGATCATCTCATATCTTTTCCTCAACATTTATTTGGCGACCATACTGGGGAGATCTTCAATATCTCTCTGGTTAATTTTTATGCTTAATTAGCATCGAATAAATCTATTTTTCTGATATTGATTCTTTGACTATTTTATTTCTTAATGAATGTGCTTGTTGCAAGGCAACCCAATATTGAGCCCAGTCTTCAATATCAGACCAACATTGCTTTGAATTGTTTAAAACCATTTTAGACACTGGTAATACTCGGGCTGAGCTTAATCATTCATGGGCAACAATTGAACGAGATATTAATGCCCAAGAACGTTGGGAAGCTAGACGTAGACAACCTAGAAATCAATAATAACCTTCTTGTTCCTTCAGCTTTGGCCTTCCTTTCATGTCCTTAGACTCTCGTGTTTCTAGGAGAAGAAGAGGATTATCACCTGAAATTAATCCTATTGCTGAAATATGAAGAAGGAACGTTGTGTTATCAACCCAACAAAGTGCTCTAAGGATAACCTTGTCTGATTCATCCAGTTCGTCTTTCTCTCCCTCACCTATCATCCACAATATGGCATCTAGTGGTGGCTCTGGTGGCACTGGAAGTGCTTCCTCCTCTCAGTCTTCAGCTTCGTCAGTGATTGGTAGATTATATAGCCACCATATCCCTGTCCAATCTACCCCAAATCCCACCAAAGTCATTAAAAAGTATGGGCTTTTTCGGTTTGAAGAAGATGCTACAACCACACTGTGGCATGTTTCCTCTCCTCTTAACCCAACACCTACTACTCGTCCATTTCCTAAATTCAAAGAGCAGGTCTTCCTCAGGGAGAATCGGTTAAATAGACAAACATGTCTACCCTATTACAACTAGTACAAGATACGAATAATCATATGATAGCATATGAGAGAAAGGGAAATGTCTCCCCTCTCACCCCTGGAGCTTCAACTTCTTCTGCAGCCCCTTTGGAAATCCAATGGAAAATAATTTTCAGCCTAAAACTATCATGCCTCAAAGTTGGTGTAACTTTTGTAAGGAACACCACAAGGAAACCACATGTGAGGTAAGGAAGAGTGCCGAAGATAAGATCTTTGGTAAAATAGCAGAAACTACCATCGCTGTCCTAGATTTTTTAGAGCCAGAAGATGTCATGATCATAAATAATAGGAACAAATCCTATGCTCCCAAGGGAAAATATGATCCTCCCTGCAATTCTTCTAGCCCGAGCTCATCCTCACAAGATGCTACTATTCAGATTCCTAAGGTTCCCGACACTCAAGGAACTAATTCCCCTCTCCCCTCTTCCAAATACAATATTTTGAATAAGTTGGCCAACATCAAAGCAGATGCAACCCTTCTGGACATGGTTTCCATCCTTGAACAATAGAGGCATATAAAACAATTCATGGAAGGAAAAGATTTCGTTGTATCCAACCTCTATGAAGAGGTAAATGAAGAGGATTCATCTGTAAATAAAGTCGGTGTACATAACTTTATATACCCTATAAAAAATCCCCTTTTTTATATTTCTGTAAATATTATGGATAAGATCGCCCATTGTTGCCTCATTGATGGCGGTTCGGGCCCAAGTGTGATGTCGAAGATTATTATGGAAGATCTAGGCTTGTCTTGTAGAAATGAAAACTCCATGAGAATTCTCTCTTATAATAGTCTACAACAAACAACCATAGGTGAGATTAAATATGTGACCTTAGTTTTGTGTGCACACCTTGAAATAAGGACAACCCTTAGTATTCAGGTAATTGATATGCCAGTAAGAAATTACTCGATCATCTTAGGAAGATATTGGAAAGCTTTGACGGGTAGATACCTCTCACTCAATGGGACACACTTATCCGTTCCTCGAAATGGAAAAAACATTATAGTCCTTAGAGAGAGAAGTATTTCACCTTATGTAGAAAGTGTCCCACAACCTAATGTGAACTATATTGAAGAGGACCTAGGGGTGTATTCCAGATTTTCTGAGGAAGATAACATTCCCTTGGAACATATTGATTTAGATGATGATTTGTGGCATATGCACTTTGATGGTTCATTCTCTAGTTAAGGTAATGAAGCTGGCATAATCTTGTACTCTCCTGTGGGGAAAATTCAAAACTTTTCTTTCACATTGGAGTTTTCTTGCACAAATAATGTCATTGAATTTGAAGCTTTATTATTAGGCATTGAAAACGCCTATAATCTTGGTTATGGTCACCTTTCAATTTTTGGAGACTCCAAGCTTGTTGTGAACCTTGCACGCAAGATATACTCTCCTAGCAACAAGTTGATGAAACGATATACCCAAACTATTTGGGAACTTATCTCAAACCTATTATCTTTCAACATTACTCATGTTAAGAGGGAATTGAACTCAATGGATGATCGGTTAGTTGTTTTCACAACCTCTCCTAATCGACAACTTCTACCACAAATACCTGATTGTAATTTTCAATCTCTATATCGTCCACATATCCCTGACAATATAGAATCTTGGTAGGTCTTCCCTAGCGATGAGAGCATCTGTCCTTTCATTCAAAATGAACCTTATAAGCCCAAATAAATTATATCCATAGAAGATAACAAGATTCCTAAAGGCTTGACTCCCATAGAGAGTTTGTTTTCATAGAGTGATGTAGGCAATAAAGAGAAACATAAATAAGAGGAGTCGAAAAGGAAGGTGGGTGAAACCATCTCCTTGAACATTGGAACACCCGAGTTTCCAAAGAATGTTAAAATAGGTGCCCAATGTTCTGATGAAGAGAAAATGAAGTTTTCCAAGATACTTGGTGAATTTCAAAATGTTTTTTCTTGGTCTTATGAGGATCTTCGTGGTTTTTATCCTGGTCTTATACAACATGCCATCCCCATCAAGGAAGGCATAAAACTAGCTAGGAAAAAACAAAGACCTGTAAACCCTGCACTGGAAGAAACTATTCGAAAGGAGTTGGAAAAAATCTTGAAGGCTGTAATCATCTTTCTGGTCAAGTACCCTGAATGGATTTCCAAATTGGTTCCTGTTTAGAAAGTCACTGATCATATTAGATTTTGCGTTGATTTTCTCACATTCAATCAGGCTGTTATGAAAGATCACTTTCCTCTCCCTAACATGGAAATGATTCTGCAACAAGTTGCAAGGTCACAAATGATGCCCTTACTTGATTGTTTTTCTGGTTACAATAAAATCAAGATAAAAGGGGAATATCTCTACAAAACCACCCTTATTACTCATTGGGGTACCTTCAATTACGAACGTATGCATTCTAGGTTATCTGGTATGAGTACCACTTTTAAAATATCTATGCAAATGACTTTCAACAATTTGA
This sequence comes from Picea glauca, assembly GCA_000966675.3. Taxonomy (NCBI): domain Eukaryota; kingdom Viridiplantae; phylum Streptophyta; class Pinopsida; order Pinales; family Pinaceae; genus Picea; species Picea glauca. The sequence continues at coordinate 124,448 of JZKD02S1775086.1, forward strand.
TCAGTAAGATTATTCATGTTTATCTTGATGATCTAATTGTGTGCTTTAAAGGGCTATCAATTGTCTCCAAGTTTCAAAATTTATGGCCGGGTCCTTTCAAAATCGCTTTTGTCCTAGGTACTAACTCTTACATTCTAAAATATTTACAATAACGATTGTTTTCCTACAACACTAATGAATCTCACTTGAAACATTTCGTGGAACCATCTGGAAAAGTTTTAACGCTGCTTGGATTTTCTGTACATTAGTAGTTTAGTTTTGCTTTCATTTTTCACCACTGTTTTCATTTCTGCTTTTACAGTAGTTTGATTTCTGCTTTCCTTTTTAATAGCTTCTTGCTGCTTTTACATTCTGTCATTTTATTTTCTGCTGCTTTAAATTTTGTAATCTCATTTCTGTCACGATTTTATTGCTTTTCATCTTTTTAGTTTGATTTTGGTGTTTTTGAAAACTTGCAATAAAACATATGTGCCCTTGTAAAAGTAACTTTATGTACGATCCCTTTGATGAACGATGTCCAATCCTTTGTGAATCCTTTTAGTATTGTCCTCACCAACTATGAATCAACCATTTCCTCCCCAATTGCAACCAATTCATCTCGAACTTGTCAGACATGGGTGAGATAACTTGTCATCGTATATGATCCTGTCATATTTATGTATCTGAGCTTCTCCCTCAACACCATCTTGTAATTAACATTCTTGCTCTAAGAAAAAATCTTCAGATCCTCCCACATATCCATGGTTGTTTTCTTTCCCAATAAATGATGGATCAAATGATCCTTCACTCCATCTATAATGATGTGTCTATATTTCACATCCTTTTGATTATGGATGACCCTATCTGTCACATCTATTGGAGGAGTTATCTGATTATTAGCAAATTCCTAGATATCGTTCCCCATCAACACCAAAATTATTCTCTCCTTCCAAGGACTGTATTTGGAAACCCCATCCAACCTATCCTCAAATCGCAATCTAGTTGCCACTTCCAATATATGATTTGATAACCCTCTGCTGAAACTGCCCCTGTATTGTCCTGTACATCCCTATACGTACTTGTCACCACTGCAACTTGTGTATGTATGTTCCTTATCTTATTGATTCCCATTCTTGTGCTTACTACACCCCATGTATAACTCCGTAAACCTAGAAAATACTAGTTCTTCCTCAGTACTGTTGTTTCCCTGAAATATGTCCTTTGATTTCCATTTGTTGGTTATAGATATGACAAGATATCATTGCAGATCCAATATATATTCTTTCAATAGTTATGTATATGAGATATGATTTCCTCTAAGAGAAACCTAATCTAATACCATGTTTATTTTATCCCTCTACCAAACACTCGATAATTAATTCCAAACAAATCACTTATTGAATTAAAGCACAACTGAGTATTCAACTAAACATGCAATGGAAGAATAAATAAGGAAACCAAAAATTATTACAAACAAGACAAAAATATTTTCGATTAAAAACCCATGGAAAAAACCCCAGAGGGAAAACCAATACTTAGATGCTTTTATTAAGGTCAAATAAGGGCTCTCGTAATAGGGATAATCCCCCACTGAGAGAAATACAACTACATAAAAGCTTGGCACAATATGTTCTGATGTACGTCCCTTAAACAACATCCTTTTTGAGGTCTAAATTCCTTCCCTTTGTCACACCCACGTATACACGCATGTCTCCATTGGCACCCACGTACATTTACAAAAATATTGTATGACAACTTTCATATAATGCTACGCTTTCCTCTGGCTTCCGTAAACTAAAACCCACCTACGACTTCCTTTGTTCTCTCTTCTCCTTGACCTATATGATATATAGATGGAAATCCTTCTCCACCTATCAAATATCTTGAATCAAAATACTTCATGATCAACCTTCTCTGCATCAACACTTGGACTAAATCTCTTCATCCAATCAATGAGATCTCCTCACTCTTGTGTAAGAAAAATTCCTTCTTTGCTTCTACACTCTCAACCAACTCCACACGATAAAATCCTTCTTTTCTTCTCTATATAAAATTCCTATCTTGGTCTCTCACCAAAATTATAACCTTGGTATCTCACCAAAAGGTGTCTTCTCCTTTTCCCTATCCTTTCTTTTATAAGATTGAGTTATAACCTAACCCTAATCTCCAAATTGATTGACGACTGAGATTACTTCTCACCTCATTTAAGATCAATGGATATTATTTACACGCTACTTACTTTTATCATTTTCCTTAAATAAAAATAAACTCACTAATACAAACACTTTTCTTTAATAATTACATTAACTAAAGTAAAGTCTCACACTTAGAAGGCTTTCGACGACTTCCACATGCTATACATGTGCCAATGTGGAATTACCTGTCTGATGCTACATGCATCAACAACTCCAAGTTCAAAACATCTATTTATAATGGATATGAGAAACATTATTCATTGCAATGGTCAAGCATTCCTTTTTGTTTCCATTCCGGGAGAACCTTTAAGTTTCCTCCATCTTTAGTATTGTTTCCAGTTGGTTATTGCAAGTTTTTTTTAAAAATTTTGTTCAGTATTTTTTTTGAAGTTTTTTTCATCATTGTTATTTCTAGTTTAATAAATTTCTAGTAGAATGAACTAATTTTTTGATTTACTAATATGTTTTTTTCAATATTAGTAGTTATATAATTATTTAAAGCAAGAAAAAATCCTCCAAATATGAGGAAAAACAAATAGAACAATCCTCCAAAGAGAAAGAACAACAAGAAGAAAACTCTAAAGTCACTGCTCCAGAAGAAAATAGACCCGATTCTCTTAATTCTCACTCTTTCTAATATTTGTCTCTTGATGAAGATAAAAGAAATGAGACAATCAATCTAGACAACAACATAGGTGACTCTTCTTCAAATAAGGAAGAAGAGGATGAGGATGAAGAAAAGAATGAGGATGAGGATGATGAAGCCTCTCCTCATTTGGTTGTAGTATATATTACTTATTACAACATGTTTTCTTTCTATCTAGGAAGTTATTACAACCTCCTTTGAAATGATGGTTTTTGTAAAATGTTTATAAACAATAATGTTCATAACCTTTAATAGAAACTTGTTTAGAGTAATATCTATTTTTTGTATAATATTTATATAAATTAATAGAATTATTCTCAAAGAAAGAGCTTGCTTTGTATATTATTTGGCCTTATAGTAAAGATTTGGGCATGCATTTCAATGAAGTTAGCCAAAACTTCCTTACTTGACTAAAATTCACGCCCATGCTTCATTTCATGGCTAATTTGAGTGATTCAAATTGGAGAGTATATTTTGTAATCCTCCATATTTATACAATTTCATGTTTTAATTTGAGCCTGAAAACTTCCTCCTTCATATTTCATTCACATGCAAAATTTTGCTTTGATGTGCATTTTGTCAAAGTTGTAAATATTGGTATGTAGGTATTTTGGTAGAACTAATGCAATGGTATATAGGTTCATTATTGTGTAAATATACCTCAATCCAAATTTCAAACTTGGGTGTACTTGGTTTGGCCTTGGAGTTTACTGTTTTACTAACTATATTGGAAATTGACAAATATTATCAATTGTTATTTTGATAGACTTGGATTTCACTGTGGAAAATTTATTTTAGAAAACTGAGTATGCGATAATATAAAAAATGTCCATAGTCCAAGTTGGAATGTTTATGATTCCATTTATCATTAACTACAGGTCATGTGAGGGTAGAGTAATTCCTCATGAAAAGAAACCTTAGTCAAAATTCTAAAAATGCAGGGGGGGAAATGATGACATCTCGGGCATATGGATTCTATTTTTGATCCTGTAAAATGTTGGACGAATATGAATCATAAGGCTATCCAATGAGAGAATGATCACAACAAATTTCCTTCTTTTCTGTATTCTTTTTATTGTTATATTATTGAAAATAGAAATCGTCCATGTTGGCCTCATTGAATAAGAATTTCAACATCATAAATTGATTATGAATTCTTAAATACTTGTTGTGTATTCATGATTAATATGTGACAATCATCTATCACTTTCCAAATTCTAAAATTTGGTTTCCACTTGATCAAGTATGAATCAAAATCATTATAGTTTATGGGTGACACATCAACACCCCGATATCATTATCTTAAAATCTAGTAAAGGTAATGTTACAGTCATTATGAATACCTTCAACTATGAATCCAAACTTCATCACCTTGTTTCTTCTTTCTCATACAAACCTCTCGCTAAAAACCCTTTGATTAACATAACTAGCCTCATCATCAAAGCCATCAAAGCCTCCTCCTTGGAGCCTAACATACAAAAACATCTTATTCCTCATAACCCTCAAACCCCTAGGATCTATGGAAAACCTAGAATCACAAAAAAGACATATCCCTCAAACCTATAGTAAGCACTATAGGTTCTCCCACTCATTCCCTTTCCTAGTTTATTACTGGCAAACTTAAGTCTTTCATTGGAAAAAAATATTCCTTTGATTTTATTCAAAAAACAAGGGGTCTTCAACTTGATGAACATGATATTATGGTCAGTTTTGATGTTGTTTCTCTATTCATCAAAATTCTTATCCTGAAATCCCTTGACCTGATATCCAAAGTGGTTGACTCTAAAACCCTTAACCTCATTAAAATTTGTCTCACCTCTACTTAATTCACCTTTAAAGAAACATGATATGAACAAATTGAAGGTACATCCATGGGGTCATCCTTATCCCTTGTGGTTGTTGATATTTTATGGAATATTTTGAGACTTTATCCTTAAAAAAAATTCATCTCAAACTAAAGTGCTAGTTTAGATTCATTGATGACATGTTCGTTGTCTGGCCTCATGGATATCCCTCTCAAATCTCATTCTTTAACCATCTTAACAACATTTACCTCCATATCCAATTTACTATGGAAATACACTAGGATAAATATCTTCTATTTTTGGATGTTCTCATCTTTTGTCTTCATGATGGCTCCCTTACCCACCAAGTTTATAGAAAAAAGACTCATATAGATAGATACCTTCATGCGTAATCCCATCATCATCTAGAACAAAAACATGTTGTTCTAAAAACTCTAATTACTCGGGCCATCCAAATATATGCTCATCAATTTCCCGTGAAAGAAAAATCCAACCTAACTAAGGCCCTTATTTCCAATGGTTATTACATCTCTCAAATCAACATAGAATTTCCCTCAATCCACAATCCCAAATCGAAAAACTCCTCATCCTCTTCCCTACCCCTAGTTCTCATTTATCTTCCTTACATCCAAGGCACCACCAATCCCATTTCTAAAATTTTGGCTAAAAAGAATACTATAACTATTTTCAAACCTTATAAAACCATTAAATATTTATTTAGAACTTCTAAGGATAAATCTGACCTAATGCTTGGCCCATCAATTTGTCAAATTCCTCGTTCTTGTGGAAAATCATATAATGGACAAACTGGTAGATCCTTTAAAGCACATCTCAAAGAACATATAGATGACATAGCCCACAATCATATCTCTAAGTCAGTTGCTGTTGAACACTCTTTCAAATCTAAACACTTCATTTTCTTTGACCAAACCAAAATCCTGGCCTTAGCACCCTATCACTCATCTAGCATCATTCAAGAAGCAATGGAAATTGAGAAACATCCCAATAATTTTAGTCATGATGATGGATACAAACTTAGCCAATCTTGGAAGCCTATTATTCATCGATTAGGGCATCAAACCTAAATTGTTTATTTTGGTTTTAATCTTCATTCCTACATTCCCATTTCCCTTCATTTTCCTTTGTCTTTCTTGACCCTCCTAATCCTTATAATCTATTATAATTATCTTATTTGTATCCTGTCATCTTCAATCTTTTTAACCCATGTCTCAATTTTGTTTTTTTGAAGTTAAACTCCCACAACATTTTTTTTGTTATTGATTATTTTATTAAAGCATTGAATAATTGATTAATTCTATTATTATCTCTTTTATTATTTTAACATTTATTCATAATGGCTATCTTATTATTTTACTATTTTCTTTTCCTCTCCTCAACGATTATTTCTTATTATTTTTCCTTTAAAAGCTACACCTTAGCACTATTTTCTAACATCATAAGTTTCATTTGTCCCTGATAGTGGGTGGAGTGTCTACTTGAAACGTTGGATGTTTCAAAACTTCTTACATAGTTTATATCCAAAAATCTCAAAAAACACTAGTCAGTGTTGTTAAATCCTAACCAAAAGAATTTTTTTATCATCTCCATAGTTAAATATTTTTTAGTTGTTACACTGGACATAGTAACATCCATAATATAGAAGGTATATGTGATGTTAGTTTAGATGCAACCATGGATGGTACAAAATATGAAGTAACATCTAAACATTGTGATTGGAATTGTTTCAATGGTTATCAAATGGGAGTTATTAATATTTTGACATTTTTAGTGTTCTAATATGACTTAAGTGTTGTAATGAAAGATTTTTTTGAAGGTGTTTTCCTTGAAGGAATTCCTTGAAAATATCTTGTAATGTCCCCAACTAGGCAAGGTGGGAATATTATGTTTACTTATCCAAAACTATTATTTCTCCTTGTGTAAATGTGTCAAAAATTTGCATTGAAGTGTTCGACAACACAGGTATTCCAACAGATGAAGAACACCTTCAAGAACCACACACACAACTAGATCAAAGATCAACACACCGATGTTTTGATGTGTTAAAACCCCTACGGGGAAACATCCACAACCCCAGCCAACACGACCACTTGGAGCAGTTTATTAATGCAAAATAAAAAGATTACATAGATATTTTACAAGAGAGTTTATCATAATCGATTATCGACAAATGGCCCTCCATGCTCTTTAAATATATATCATGGACCAATCAGGTGTTAATCCATAGATCAATGGCCGTTAATATTGAGGTGAATATGAACCGTCGGATCACTCTATGTCAGGAACATATTGTGACAGTCAGATTTCCTAACTACAAATGCATACTAATACATACTAAAGAAACACACTAAGAAACACAATTTTACCTAATGACACATTAGACCAAGTAGATCTTAACTAACTCCTAAGTGTCTAAATATCCTAACATCCCCCCTTAAGAACAACTTGGGATAAGATTGAAGGATTTACAATAGTGACACAATAGGAGAAGGAAAAAGGCATTAGAGCCTATTCCCCCTTGATGACAACTTCCTGAGCTCCTAACATAGATTGAAGTTTGGAAAAATTTGTTTCCGTAAGAGACTTTGCGAAAATGTATGCAACTTGATATTCTATAAGGAAAAAGAGCACTTCACTAACTTGATCATGAATGAGATTTCTGATGAAGTGCATGTGTATCTCGATGTGTTTGTTGCAATGATTTTGAACTGGGTCTTTGGCGAGATTGATGGCACTCTGATTGTCGTACCAAATACTGGTCAAATGTTGCTGCTGGAATCCAAACTCTGAAAGGATTTTTTGAAGCCACGAGGCTTCCTGAATTGCATTTACTGCTGCTCAATACTCTTCTTCTGCTGAAGAAAGTGCAATAGCATGTTGTTTCTTGTAGGCCCAAGAGACAGGTCCTAAACCAAGGTTGAAAACATAACCTGCAGTAGACTTCTATTCATCAGGGTCTTCAGCCCAATATGAATTACTGAAACCAACCATTAAAGGAGTCTCCTCTGAACTGTAATGTATCCCGAATTGAACTGTACAATGGACATATCGAATTATCCTTTTATATTCTTTCCGATGGTTTTCATGGGGTGTTTGCATATAATGAGCAACAAGACCAACAGTAAAGGAAAGACCAAGATGGGTATGAGTCAAGTATAAAAGGATACCAACTAATTGACGGTACAGGGTGGAATCAATTTCAGGAGAAGTACAGGTGGTAGTTGTTGGCATGTTTTACAGACAGTGTGTGCTTGTCATTGATGGAAAGATCAGAGTGTGCATTGATGGAAAAATAGGAACAACATAAGCTAAGGAGGATTAGCGCAAAGTCGCACATAGTGCGTAGGTGTGCACCAGGGATGAGGTTAACTCATTGCCAAAGCTCAAGAGAGATAGCACACTCAGGATCTCAGGCGGATCAAAGGTCGAGGCCTTTGACACTAAGAAATTCTTCTAAGTAAGGAGGATGCATAAGCTCGGGCAGAGAAGTGACATTGATCCTTGGATCCCATTCAGAATTCCTGATGATCGTCAGATCTGAATCCAGACAGGAGGAGCGCAAAGATGGAGGACAAATCTCTGACGTTAGATCTGAGCACAGGGTTTGACCATCGTTGGATGAGGAAGAACATCCACGTTCTTTAAAGTGCAAGATCGAAGTGGTGATCCAACTCCATTTCAAAGTTTTGGCTATCAGGGTTTCGGATACCGGAAGTTGGAGTGTCGAAACACTTTGCAACAAGAATGCCGAAATCGTGATATGATCTGAGCTGTTGAATCAAGATCAGATCTGGACCGTCGAATCATAGGACACGTGGAGAAATATTGTCATGTCGCTAACTGGAAAGTCAAAGGAACAGGGTTCCCCAACCTCTCGAATTCATGAAACTATCTTAGTCATCAGATCGAGGTTTGTTCTGGACCGTTGATCCAGCTCCATCTCGGAGTCTCTCCTATCGCGACTTGGAGTGACGAGAACCTCCATCTAAAGAACAACGAGATGTGAGATTGCGAAAAGATCAGGACCGTCGGATCACCAAGAACGTGGACCGTTGATTTGAGCTCCATCTCAGAGCTTTGCCTATCGCGACTTGGAGTGACGAGAACCTCCATCATAGGAATCACGAGATGCGAACTCATGATAAGATCTGGACCGTCAATACACCAAGATTCTAGACTGTTGATCCGACTCCATTTCGGAGTTTCATGAATTGCGACTTGGAGAGGAAAGAAACATAACCACATGAGTTCCGAAATGCCGAAACATGAAATTGTGAAATACTTTAGGCTTGTGGTCTCAGTTGGTGGTCACACCATCGAAGAGATGAAGAGAAGAGTATGTGCAGACAAGCTCCTTTTCGACGTTTTGGGGATCACGACTTGGAAAGTCGAGAAACTTCACAACAGAATTAATGAAAAGGCAAAATGAGAAATCGTGAAAAGCACATTATGAACAAGCGCTTGGTCATGGCCATGGTCATATAAAGGAAGGAGCTAGTGCAGAAAATCTCCGTTTCAGAGTTTCGGAGATCGCGACATGGAGACTCAAGATATCTCATTGCAGAATCTCCGAATTGCGAAAGTGCGAAACGAGTAAATAATGCAAGAACCCATCAGAGTTAATCCAACGATGGAGGTGAACATGAGCACGATCGGAGGGTTAATTTTGATCCTCACAGTGTAACTACTAGAAACCATTGATGGTTTCTACCAGAGGATGCGAAGAGACTTCTGTGTGATTTCCAGAGGAGTTGAAGAGTTACAAGGAATCTACTAGTGGAATGAAGACGATTCATGGAGGAAATTGATAGCTGGATGAGGGTTGGAGCTTGTAACTGAAACAGAAAGGATGAGCTCGACTGTAATAGAGAAGACAAAGAGTCTCAACTGCCAGAGAGAAAAAGGAATCTCGGCATAACACCTAGTGATGATAGACACAGGGGTTGAACTGACAAAGAAGCTGAAGAGTCACGATGATGATCAGGCAAAGCACTCGAGATGTGGAGGATATCAACGCAGTGTGAGTATGCAGATGGATTGTGCACATTGAATGCACAAGTAGCACAAAAGCTATAAGTACATGATACAGAGAAGAGATGGGGTTGCTGTTGTTGCTGGAGTTGTTGTGGATGTTGTTGTTGAAGGTGATTCATGCATGAAGAAGGATCAAAGTGCATCAACTGAATAGAATAGAAGAAGAAATGTGCAATGAATGGACATGGCGCATAGAGCATAAAAAGCAGAAGAACAGTTTGGGTAGCGGATGCATGCTGGAAGACAGTGAGGAAGTCTGAGTAGCAAAATCTTGCAGAACAATGATGAGACTGGTAAGCTGTTATTGAACACTATATCACTGTAATAGGTTTCGGTATTTCATATTCATAATACAGGGTGGTTGGGAGGTGCTAGGTAGGACTGGTGTCCTCAGAGGTTCAAGTGGGTGCTTGAACCCAGGGAGTTGGTGCTTCCTTCTAGTTGGTGCTAGAGAAACCAGGGAGTTGGTGCTTCCTTCTAGTGGGTGCTAGAGAAAAATAGAGAGTTGGTACTCTCAGCAAGTTGAAGCTTGCAAAACAGAGGTTGTATCCTCACAATGAGTTGGTGCTCATATGTATGATAATGTAAAGAACGTAAATAATACTTATCATATAAAGAAGAAGAGGTTTTTACCCTGTATGGGTTTCCTTGGGAAATATCTGTCTCTCTGTTTCTCATATATGTGACTGATGCTGAATGGGCCATTGTTTATTTCCCTGCATTATTGTGATCATCATTGAGTGCCTTGTAAAGATTTTAAAAGAAGCATAATTGTTTAAGAACGATAACAACTGATTCACCCCCCCTCTCAGTTGTCCAACAATTGGTATCAGAGCCAACCCCTTTTATCTAAGGGTAGATCCTAGATCTTAAACATGTCAAGCCATGAAGGAAATTCAACCAATAAGGCCCCTCTATTCAATGGAACACACTTTGCCTTCTGGAAAGTTAGAATGAGAACCTACATAATGTCATCAGGTGCAGATGTCTGGGATGTGGTAGATACTGGTTATGTAAAGCCAGTTGTGCTAGATAATAAGGATGGCAAACTAGAATTTAGCTTCAATGCTAAGGCTATGAATGATATCTTGAGTGGGCTTACAAAAGCATAATTTGTAAAAGTTATGCACCTAGGAACTTCCAAAGAAATGTGGGACAAACTCATTAGTAGCTATGAGGGTAATGAGAAGGTAAAGGATGCAAAGCTTCAAACCTACAAAAAATAGTTTGAACAACTGAAGATGAAGGAAGATGAAACTGTTGGAAAATACTTCCTGACAGTAGAAGAAATGGTAAATGCAATGAAGGCACTTGGTGAAACAATTGATGAACCTTCTTTAGTTCAGAAAATCTTGAGAACTCTCCTAGATAGGTTCAACCCAAAGGTCTCTGCTATAGAAGAACTTAATGATCTAAAAACCTTGAAGTTTGATCAACTGCTAGGAACATTGATTGCATATGAAATGAAAATAGTTAAAGATAAACGTACCTCCAGAGAAGCATCATTTAAAGCAGACAAGAATGAGGATTCCGAGCCCGATGAAATTGAAGCAAAATTTGTGAAGAGATTGAAGAAGGGATTAGGCAAATACAAAGGTAAACTGCCTTTCAAATGTTTCAACTGTGGTAGAATAGGTCATTTTGCAAATAAATGTCCCCACAAAGGAAAGGATCAGACATGTGATGATGAGGAGAAGTACAAACACATAAATTTCTTTAAAGAGAAAAACTTTAAGAAGAAAAGTATGTGCGTAAACAATGATGATGATCCTTCATATGATGAAGAAAATGACTCCTCTATTGAAGACAAACTAAATGACTTCATACATATGGCGAAAGAGGATTATGATAATAAAAGCATAGGGAGTGATGCAGAAGAAGCTGTGGTGGACATGGAAGGAGAACTGATCAGTGCACTGGAAGAGATTGACAGACTAAGAATCAAGAATAGAAAGAAAAGACAATTTTTGATACAGTTCGAGAAAGACAATAAAGAACCTGATGAAGAACTTGTCCTACTAAAAGTAGAATTGGAAGAGGCAAAGAAAATCGAAGAGATTCTGAAACAACAACTATCAGAAAAGAAGGCAATATGTGAAGCATTAGAACAAGAAGTAGTGAAAA
>JZKD02S1775086.1:212023-225375 GCA_000966675.3 Picea glauca
ATATATATAATTTTATATAAAATTGAAAAAATAAAAAAAGATAATGAATATATAGCTAATTACCATGGGATGATATTCATTCGATCCGCCATCAATGTGACCATATTTCCTACAATGTTTTGTAGCTGTTGCTATTACAATTCTTACAAGACGTCCGAGGAAACATTTTTTACAAGGGAAATAACATCTACCATCACCCTTTTCACCCACTTTACTTTTTTCCCCACCTCTAAAAACATTCTACGACATTTTTCCGCACAAAAATACCCTTTTGGAATCGTCGTTGTTATAGAAAGATTGTCGCAACATATTTAAATCATCAAATGTTTATAGGACACTTTTAGGTCACTATCATCGCAATTGCGATGATAGTGACCTAAAAATATTTTTTTTCCACCTATTTATTTTATGTCATTTTAAATGGTAAATTTTGACTAAATTATTATGGTCAATATTCATCGCAAGAGCGACGAACAATCTATAGGTGTCGCTCATGAGACAAACATTGACCATACAAATTTAGTCAAACTGTAGGCATTGATATTGCAACGAATACGGGGTAGATTTAGAAAAGATGAACTTTTTCTCTTGCATGTTGCGAGGAAAGAGTACTTTTGTCGCAAGTGGTCGTCACAATTTTGTCAATATGTAGTAGTGTCGCCACCGTTTTTCGGGTCTTGTTGTTTCCACACGAGGGTCAGATCATGTCCATTGATCAGTTGTCTTTCTCTCGTCCTAACCCTTCATCGGGGGAATCCACAGTCCTGATGATTGATAATCCATAGCCCGACGTCCTCAATATAGGGGTTTCTTTGTGCCCACATTTGATGGGTACTTTCGATTACCTTCCTTCGTCCGGCGATGTCAAGGTCATATCGGTTGTCCCTGACCAGCCTAAGGCTAAAATATTTCAAGTGTCGTCATTTCGTACTACTTAATTTAATGATCTGTGGACTCTTCCTTCCCCATCAACCACGATGGAAGGGGCAGGGCATCATGGCATGGCCATGCCTTTGTCTGCGACAGAGGTTGCGTACTCTATAGTCCAACAAGATTTCGCCGACCCTGATTCGACTCCTACACAAGAGTTAGATCCAGTTTTTGAGCCTACCTGGGCTTAAGGTTCACTCGCCATTGTTGATTCCTTAGACTTGGTCTTTCCCTTTGACAAGGCGATTATGAAGGCATTGACTAGTCGAGACAAACCATGGGATGATCTCCATCACAGATCTTATTTTCTCTTGGAGTTAGGAATAATTGAGGCTGGTGAATTCATGTTGACTATGACTGGAGATAGGTATTGTCCTATCAATCCTTTGGCTATGCACATATTTTTCACCAAAGGTAATATGGAAACCATTGATAAAACGATACCTATCGATATCTCCAAAACCTATGGCGTCATGGAGAATGTCTTTGTAGAAGAGGACTGCTCCACCAAGGAGATTCAAATCTTTACTGATTTATTTAAATAATTCTGTGACGTTTTTTCCTGGTCTTACAAGGATATGCCAAACATTGATCCAAGAATCGTCAAACATGAAATAACGATTTACCCTGATGCCAAGGTGGTCCGACAGAAGCTTCGTCCGGTTAACCTTCAGAAAGAAACAACTATTAAGGCTGAAGTAGAGAAACTACTCAAATCCAGTTTCATCTACCCCATCCAATTGACTCAATGGGTGTCAAATCCCATTCCGGTCAACAAAAAATAGGGAACGATTCCTGTAGGTACGAACTTTCATGATTTGAATAAGGCCTATTCAAAGGATAATTTCCCCACCCCATTCATTGACCAGATCATCGATGAGTGTGCAGGTTGTTATTTCTTTTCTTTCATGGATGGTTTTTTGGGATACAATCAGATTCATATTAAGCCTGAAAACCAACATAAAACAACTTTTATCTATTCATAGGGTACATTTTCTTATCGGAAGATGCCTTTTGGCCTGAAGAACGCTAGAGCCACTTTTTAGTGGGCCATGTGTTTTTCTTTCCACGATCTCAAACACATAGTCGATGCCTATCTCTATGATTTATCATCACAATCTCATAAGAGAGATGATCATCCCACGCACCTCCGACTTATCTTTGAGCGATGTTGCTACTATAAAAAATGCATTTTTTGCGTGACATCGGGTCATATTTTAGGTTTTATAGTTTTGACAACATGGATCATGGTCGATTTTCCAAAGGTTGAGGTGATAGTTCAATTGCCTTCCCCATGCACAGTCCCTCAGCTTCAGAGTTTACAGGGAAAAACCAATTTTCTTTGGCGTTTTATTGCAAACTATGCCGAGATCACTAAAGGGTTTATGCGTTTACTGAAGAAGGGCATCCCTTTCCTTTGGGACGAAGCCGCTCAATGCTCATTCAAAGCATTGAAATGTGCCCTCATGTCTACCCCTCTACTTTGGCCACCCAATTATAATAAATATTTCTTATTGTATTTGGCCATGGAAGAATTGACCATCGATATGGTCTTGGTTCAAGAGAATGATCTACTTGAAGAACATGTGATTTATTACTTGAGCCAAGGCCTAGGTGGAACAAAACTCAACTACTCCCATGTTAAGAAGCTTGCGTTGGAAGCAGTACATGCTATCCATCGATTCCGTCATTATATCTTGGTTGGCAAGATCACCATCATTTCCATTGTGAATCCATTCCAATACGTGTTGACACAACGTGTAATAAGTGGAAATATCAGTAGATGGATTGTTATCCTCCAGGAATTTGACTTGGATTTATTTTTTGCGAAATCTAAGAAGTCATTGGTCTTTGCAGAACTTATCTAGGAACTTCTGGTTGAGTCAAGTGATATTATGTCTAAAGAATCACTGATTAAGGGAGATCTCTATCTGATTTCATATTTGGACCCCTGGTATGGAGATATACTTGTCTATCTACAGACTTTGAAGTGCCCCACCTCTGCTTCTCGTGATGAGCGTCGATGTATATGCCATCAGGAAAAAAACTATCTCATTCTCGAGGACACTTTGTATCATCAAGGTGTAGATTTCATCCTTTGCCGGTGTCTCACTCATGAAGAAGTGGAGCTCATTCTTAACGACTTCCACACTGGAGCATGTGGTGGTCATTTTTCTGGGTTGGAAACAACCCAAAATATTCTATGAGCTGGATACTTTTGGTCGAAGTTCATCAAGGATTGCGTTGAATTGGTCAAGAAGTGCCATCTGTGTCAGATCTTCTCTTGGAAGATGAGGGCACACCCTGCTCCTATGTTTCCCATCATTATAGTTTCCCCCTTCACTAAATGGGGGATTGATTATACTACATGCCACCCCCCTTCATCCAGGGGGCACCATTGTATCATCATAGCAGTAGACTACTTCACTAAGTGGGTCGAAGCCATGCCAACATTCAAAGATGATGGCGAGACAACAAATCTCTTTTTGTTCAATCAGATAATAGAAAAGTTCGACATCCCGAGGGAGATTTTCACTGACCATGGCAGTCACTTTCAGAATAAAATGATGTTCGAGTTAACATCAAATCTTGGGTTGAGGCAAGAGAATTCATCACCCTAATACCCACAAGCGAATGTTCAGGTGGAAGCTATGAATAAGTCCCTCAAGACTATTCTGTAGCGAACGATAAATTCGACCAAGTCAAATTGGCATTTGATGTTGTACTCAACATTGTGGGCCTACCGAAATTCTGTAAAGAATGCAACCGGTTTCTCACCTTTTCAACTCTCTTATGGGCTGGATATAGTCTTGGGAATATAATGCCAGATACCATCTCTAAATTTGGCAGTACAGTTATTGCCAGACACTTCACCGCTTGAGGAACACTTATTATATCTCGAGTAGTTCGATGAGCACCACTGTGACGCAGCCTTGGCTAACGAGGCTCACAAGAAAAAATTCAAGTGTCAATATGATCAGTCTGTTCATCCTTAGATTTTATCCTAAGGTGACCTTGTCCTGGTCTATGACCAAGATAAGGATCCCCTGGGGGCAGGAAAATTCATACCCATGTGGTTTGGACCTTTCATCGTGAAGGAAGTATTAAATAAGGGAGCTTATCATTTGGTTGAATTCGAAGGGAAAGCTTTGGCGGTGCCTAGAAATGGGCTCTACCTCAAGAAGTATTACTTGTAGGTGGGTCGCCTTGGGTGACTTCTTGTACATATGTATAGTTCTTATATAGTTTAGTTTTTGTGTTTTGTTTTATGGACGTGTAGTTTTTTATGTTATCTTTTTCACTGTGGCAGATGTCAAGTGAATCAAAGATGTTCACTCGGAGGCTTGCTTCTGTAGCTTGGGTAATCTTCGCACCTCAAGTCCAATTTCTATCTTCTGGAGGTATCTGTTTAGGTGATGCCACAACAATGTTGTCGAATACAACGTAGTAATAGATTTGCTTCGTGGTGCCTTGTCACATGGTATCTCTTATCTTCGGGTCTATTTAGATGCACAATTGGTTGTGTCCCAGTTAAATGGGGTTTATCACGTTTATGATCCTACTTTACACCATCGATTCTTTAGGGTATGTTTCTTAGAATGAATCTTTTATTACATTACGTATATCCATGTTCCTAGGAGATTGAATCAAATCACAAATACTCTAGCTAATCATGTATTAGATTGGCATATTGAACACATGTAAGAAAAATCACACACATACACATGTAAATACATTTGCAAATAAATGCAACCCATAAGACATAAAATATGTAAATACGTATATATATATCAAAAGTTTAAGAGTACATAGGTGGGCGCAAGCGCCTAAAAATAATGTCCAGTATACGTCACGGGGCTTATGCTCTAAAAAATATACAAAGAGTGCCCTTGACACATAAGTGGTCCACCCTAAAGCTAAGCACGGGGCTTGTTGGCCCTCCCATAGTGAACTACGACGTTTGCCAAACGTCGAAAAAGTTGGACCTAGGTTGGTGGCACCCCAACAACATGAGGCTGCATAGATGGCATGAGAGCCTCGATCTTGGCCATGGGCACAGTATAGGTGAGTTCAGTCAAGTTACTCTCCACTTGTCTCAGTACTCTCTCAACCTCTCCAGCTGGAGGTACCCCTGTTGCTGCTGTTGTCTTGACAGTCGCTGTTGGTACTACCTCTGGTCGAGGACGCTGCCTACTCCACTCAAAGGCTATTGGACGCACTAGTCCCACATCTGTACATAACAAATACATAGTTGTCAGATACTCTAGTACACATAAAAATGATATATATATAAAATAAACTAAAAATTAAAATCAACCATACCTATCTCTCCTCGCTCTTCTCCGAGAGGTACGGGCATGTCAAGATCCCTGGAGAAGTTGATCTCGGCATAGGGGTAGTCCTCTATAGCTAGAATTTGTCGAGACCACCAATCGAAGAAAGTATCATCGAAACCCTCAATGGCCCTCCCTCCCTCTTGTCGTGGAAACAACGTTTTCCATCTACACACTGCTGGGAAGGAGGCCACGTGCCCCCGTAATGTCTCTCATGGACTAATACTGGGTACCCTATTGAAGTAGAAAGAGCATAGAATAGTCTTGAACCCAAATTTCTTGTTGTTCTGCCCATGACACTCTGTATGTTGTCTCTTCATGCATTCTAGTATGGTTGTGCTCCAGTGGAACATTTGTGCATTTAAGCACTGTACTGCACAATGCATGTGCACCCAGGAGGCCTAATTTAAGGCTGCAGATCTAGTGATCCGCCCAATAAGTAAAACTATCACTTTTAGTGACAAGTTGGTAATTTTGTGGATCGACACCTGAGAACCCACTTTGTCTGTTCCAGCCTTGCAGTGTTTCCTGATCAAATTGAGAATGTTGTAAGGCCTAGGGGGGAAATCACAAAGGTTGATTGGTTCCCCTCTCCTTGAGAGGCCAGTCAGAAAGTAAATATCCTCAGTTGTTGGAGTCAACAACTGCCCCTCGAGCATAAATGTCTTTGCATCTGGGTGCCGGTAATCCACCAAGGTATTCAACAACTTGGGTTGTGCCCTCATGAGTGGACACCGGGAAAATTTCCACAACCCACATTTTTTTAATGTGGTGACAGCATCAGGGTCTTCCTCGACCAAGGAATCAATGTCCTCATGCTCCCTCTCTCTCCAATGGACATACATCCTATTACAGACAAGTTCAAAAGAGAGTTAATTCTTGTGTTCTCAATGTTTTCCATATTCTGTATTGAGCACGCGGGCTATATTGAGCACAATCGCATATACACATGGGAAGATTGTTCTCTGCCCATGGGCATATGTGGGTTGTCCTTGGACAACCCACGTACATGTAGGGATGACCTTTTTTAAGGGTGCGCGCCCCTCGAAAATTAAAACAAATGAGCAAAGGAAGTATTGAAATATGATTGAACTTGATTTGTACTTACTTGGTCCGAGCGGAAGTTCTTTTCATCCTCTGAAGCTCCTGGAATCAACTCTTTTAGCAAAGAGGTATTTTTGGATTTTTGTCAATTCTCAATTTGCAATGGTGATAATGAGCTGCCAACTTCTATTTATAGACTTTTTTGGCCCTTTTTGTCATTTTTTGAGCCCCTTTGTAGTTTTTTCTGGTTTGAAAATCATTTAATGTGGTTCTTGAGTCTCTCATTGGATGTTATGATACACTTCACTTTGGTTTTGGAGAACTTTTTGGAAGATGGGTCACTTTAAAGATTCTTTGGTAAACGTCGTTTTTCCAAATTTTTGCATTTAAATTAGGATTCCACCTCCACTTTATGCATCTTGTTGTCTTTTCCGCTTTGCCATAGGATTGAACCCACCGAATTGCGACACGAAACTGTCACTGTTGTTTTAGAAGTGTCGTAATTTAGTGGTAGAGCCTACCTCCACATGGATTCCCTAGGTAGATCCTAGTTGCATTTTGGTGTCCAAGTCACCATTAATGAATTTAGGCTTGGGATTCCTTGTTAGTCTTGTCCGGATTATGATATTGAGCCTCATATGTCTGATATGTTATCACTCTTCACCTCACCCTCGAGACTCCCACAAAATGGGTCTTCTTTTAAGCCCTTTTCAGACCCTCTAAATACGAAAATATTGTCGAGCGATATTGTTGTCCTTCACGCTCGCTAAACTAAAATTTTAAGGCACATCTGTTTGGCAGTAGTTGACCCCTTTTTCAGTCTGGATGGTCAATTTTACGAACAAAGGTATGCTCTAGGAACTTCAGTTCGCTAGAAGAGTATTCTCAAGTATAAGTTTACCCCTTTTTCAGGCCCGAGGGACTAAATTTACAAAAAAGGAACCCCCACGGAGTCCATAGTTAAGATCTTTTCAGACTCCCTAAAATTTAAAAGATAGTCGAGTGACCTTGTTCCTTCACACTCGTTAAACTGGTCTAGAAGCACGTCCTCTACGGAGTCCATAGTTAATCTCTTTTCAGACTCCTCAAAATTGTAAAGATCGCCGAGTGACCTTGTTCTTTAACACTTGCTAATTGGTTCAGAAAAACATCTACTGGCATGAGTTTACCCCTTTTTCCGACCTATAGATTAAGGAGGAAAAAGGTACACCTCGGGAGATTCATCTCGCCGGGAGAGTTTTCCTCAGTAAATTTCACCTTTTTCGGGCTAAGGAGACTAAATCTAGAAAAAGTCAGCGAGTCCATAGTTAAGCTCTTTTAAGACTCCTTAAAATTGAAAATATTGCCGAGTGATCTTGTCTTTTTCACACTCGTTAAAATGGTTTTGAATAGATGTCTTTTCAGTGCTAGTTTACCCCTTTTTTTGAACTGAATAGACTATCTGCGAAAAAGGTACCCCAGTGGAGTCTTCTTTTGCACTTTTTCAGACTCTCTAAAAATGAAAAACCACCGATCTTACCTTCTCTGGGCTCGTTTAAAATTACATTGAAAGGAATTATCATTGTGTCCTATTAATCACATTTGAATCTCTGTGTCTTTGGCCTAATTCCAGCTCCATGTTGCTCTCAACTGAACCTCTGAAGGATGCCTTATACGCAAGCCTTGTAGCACTTTGCCTTTGTGTCTTGACACCTTGACCCATGGAGGAATTTTCCCGAGTGTCCTTTCCCTGCACATGTCTCCTTTCTCTGAGCATTAGTATGTTCCTTGCGCTTGGAACTAGTATGCTTACGACACTCGTTCCTCCTTTGTAATGTAGCATTCTTTTATTCTTTTTCAAGCTTTCCAACATTATTGAAAAAGACAAAACAAAATAAATATACCCCAAAAAGAGGTCGGGAAAAGTATTTTCTTTTTACGGTAGCACAATGAGTCACCTTTAGACAAAGCACATTATTTTTTTTGTCGTCAAGCATTGGGATTTAATATGACCTTAGGAATATGTTCTCTCTACATAGAGTTGTGTCCTCTTCCATTTGGTTATTCTTCCAAACACATGGGGAGTTTGTGTTGCCTCCTGCATCATGAACTTAAGTCAATGTCATGCTGCCTGAGTCTAATCATCTGTCGTGCTATTGTCCAAGGGAATTTTTACCCAACTTGATTCAGCCTCTTTGTAGTTTGTCTCTTTCCCTCATGCACGACCATCCTGAAAGTCCAATCAAATCTTTTCTTGAAATCACCGAAGTTCTCTTCCTGATCATCGAGATCCTCTTGCATGTTCCCTGACGAGTCGTCGAAGACCTCTGGGTAGTGAATTTGTACACTCACATTACACTCCTACCCTAGTTTTGAATATCTTGAAGTTTTTTCTCAAGCTCTGAAGGCCTCATCTCCAACCATCAGGCATCATTGGATTCTTGAAGATGGATACTATACATGTATATCTTTGATTTTGAGATGTAGATCCACTGTTTATTTCTCGTGGCTATACTTTATATAGTTATATGACATGTATCTATAGTGTATTTGATTGGAAACCATGATTTATTTCATCCTGAGCATGGGTATGCCCGCCTCGGTGAGACAATTATTATTTTTGCATATGACACCTCCCAAACTCTAGTCCTGGGCTCACTCGTTCATACGTTGGTGAAGATTTGTAAAGTATTTTGGCCATCAGATGCTCTTATGACCTCACGCATTAAGGGTCATATGTTATAACCCTAAATTTCACCATACATGCATTCCTGGCATCAGGCCGTCTTACTTTCTATTTTTGCCAAGCCATCACTTCTTAAAAACCACATTTTTGAATATGTATGTGCCCTGCCTCATTAATACCTGTGTATACACGCTTGCTGCACCACTACATCTTGAGTACGTATGCTAGCTACACCATTACAACTCGTGTATACTCACAAAAGTTGTAAAAAATAAAAAGTTGCAAGGAATTCGTTGAGATTACAGGCTATTGGGTAGTTTCCCAACTGTCCCACCGCCTATAGCCCATCACCCAACTGAATAACCATACTTTTTTCATATAAAAGGAGGTGTTGGGATATCATTCCAAATCTAAGAGCAAGAACAGTGAAAATCTGCCCATTTCACTTTCCCCCCTTGCCTCAAGAATTTGCAGCCACATTGTGAATTTTGAGGCAGAATTCCCTATTTTTTCCTTTTTTCTCATTCATAAGCCTATGTCATTTCCCTAGAGAGAATTGTGAGAGGAGAAAGATATGTGGAAGTAGTTGGATCTTGGTGAAGAATATCCCGGACTAGGTTCGAGGAGCAGTCGCCGATCTCATTTGTAAGTGACTTTGTGAGATTAATATAAATAAGTACTTTTTCTATCCCGCCATATGATGTGTTCAATCTTTATGTTTGATTTACATTTTATTATGACATCTAACCCACTAATTCATATATAATATACATTTTTGTAGTTTCTTGTTTGTCTTTTGGTGAATGCAGGTCGACCTAGGGAGGAGATTTGCAGTTGAGAAACAATCGAATGCAAAATGATTGACACCAGACGCAGAGTTTAAGTTAGATTTACTGGATCCTTATACTTTGTATTTTATGCATGAATGTAGGGTATTTTCGGGGTAATTGTTAAAAGTAGGAGACTTTAGATGGTTATCTCTTACTACACGTTGAACCCTAGTGTAGTCCATAGGGGGGTTTTATCGCTATAGAAAAAGGGATATCATTTTGATCGAAAAGTATTTCTAAAGGAACGAGTCCTTTTGGAATTTGATTATTTTTCAACAAAATCATTTTATGTTTTGAAATTTTGTTCTTAAACTTTTCTTTAGATTCTCCTTCCTACATAATCCAAGCTGAATCATTTTGATTTTCTTGATCAATGTGAGTTTCCAAAAATTCATCAACCATTTCGAGGAATTCCTTTATCTATTCATCATCCTCACATATTTTCCAATAATATTTATTATCTGGTATCGAAGATTTTTGTCTCATATCAATATTTTATTTCAATTTTAAAACAATGGGTGGGATGAAAGTACTTGATGCCTTAGCTAAGGAGTCATCTTGTTGATTATGCAATCTTGGAATAACATGAATATTAAAATATAGGAAGAAATTTTCAATTAAGTCCCATGCACAATTTTGATAAGATCTCATTCTGGGATGTTTATCCTGATATTCTTGTATCACTTGCTTCACAATAAGTTCAACATCCCCATATACAACTAAGTGTTTAATTTTAAGCTTTCTAGCAACTTCTAATCCTAAAAACAAAGGTTCATATTCACACACATTATTTGTATAGTCAATCTCAAATTGAAATCTATAAGAAAATGGAATGTAATACTCATCATTTGGTGCCACAAATAATACTCCAGCTTCAACTCCATCTCTTTCCCATGAAGAGGCACTATCAAAATACATTTTCCACATTCCTTCTCTAATATTTACATTCTCCTCACAAATTTTAACTTTCTCATTCTTTGTACAAGTTTCAAAATCATCATCAATAGATAATATACAATTTCCTAAGTTGTGATCGACAACGTAGAATGAATAATTTTTGGGATTTTGTGGATGATTGACTATATAAGTTAGTCTCGTAAATTTTCCACCAAAAACAGGAATAGTGGAATATTCCATATCTAACTGTACTGATCCTCCTAATTTAGCACCCCAAGATCTTGATAAAAGCATGCCATACTTTGTAGGTACATCAACTACTACCACATCCATAAGAACATTTTTGACTAGGATTTGGGCCAAATTTACAACTAAGTCCTTTATCATACCCAAACACTTAACTTTCCTAGAATCAAAATAATAGAGGTTTTGATAAGGTCTGGTAATTTGCAAGCCCAATTTATCCATTATTTCCTTTGGCACCAGATTATTTGAAGCATCTGAGTCTAGAATACAATTATGTAGTAAATGATCATGTACTGTAAGTGTAATATAAAATGGATCCACATAAACTTTATCATTTTCAATATGAGGGCCATGATTGTTGTATTCTCATCTTGAAGATTGATAACATCATATTGACTCTCCGAATCCGGAAGATTTATGACTTTTGAAATTTGCTTCTTATATAATGGATTCTTAGCGAGTTTTATCAAAGGTACTGGAATTTTAATTTTATTTAGTTCATTTTCTAGATTAAAAGTGCTAACTGGTTTTTATGGTTCTTTAGTATGCACTTGTACTTCTTAATTTTCTAGTGTTTTAGTTTGTGTTGCCTTTGCTTCAACTTGTTTCATTTGAACTGTTGATGTTTCAGTTTATGGTTGTAAGACTACAACTTCATTTCCTTTATTTCGCAGTAAAACCTTTTATGGTTGATTTATAGTAATATTTCTTGGCCTCAAATCATACTTATTATGTGATTCGGCCAATACTAAATCAATAAAAATTTTATATTGAGAGGTAGGTTCATCAAAATTATTAATATTTTCCTCATCAAATAGTTGTCCAGAACCTAAAGATAATTCATAATCTTGTTGGGTTAGATGAAGTTCGCTATCATCATCACTGAGTAAATTCATTTCCTCATATAATCGTTCGTATTCTTGTTCTTCATATCCTTGTATTAAATTTTTAGTTTTGAAAGGAGCTTGAATTTTCTGATCCTCGTTCTTAAGTTGTCTTTGTTTTAATTGATGATTTGTATTACTGTTTCTCCTGAATTGATTTGGGTTCCTAACATAAGGGTCATGTTTTGCTTTCTCCATCTATATATTAGATAACTTATTTGAAAAATATTTAATTAACTTATCCATTTCCTCTATTTTATCGTCTTGTGCACTCCTCCCTGAACCTGAAGGTCCCCCTTGTTCTTTAAATTTCTTTGTCTCTCTAATTCCAATTTAAATCTTAGTTTTTAATTTTCTTGATGCCATCATATTAGATTCAATTTTGATCGCATCATCTTGCATCCCAGCTAATGTTGTAGCTCTTCTCTATCAAAATTAATGCAAAATCAGAATCAAACACCCTTGCAAAAGTAACTTTTGCAGCTGGTTGAGATGGATGAACTTCGGCTAGGATATTACTGTAAAGCTTGTTAAATCTTTGAATGAATTCATAAACAGTTTCAAAAGCCTTCTTTCTTAATGCTCCAAATTCAGTCAAATAATAAAGGTGGTCTTTCTTTTCACCCCACTTCGTTAAGAAAGTTGTTTCTAATGTTGGAAGATTGGTTGTTGTCATTGATGTCAACCCTAGTCATGGGTTTTGGACCAAAAGATTGATAAAGGTATTTGGACATGAAGGAAAATGCACATGCATATACAACACCCATGAATGGATAGTATACATCATGATGTTTCCGGTGGTATGTGGCACGTCACGTGGATCCTCATGGTTGAGGAGAAATCAATTTTTGAAGATGACAAAGTGAATTGAAGAAGGAAGTACATGTAGGCCCTAAAAATAATTACAGAAAATAATTACAAAATAAGAAAGTGTCAGGTCGGCCCTAATGTTAAAAGGAAGTGAAATAAATGGTATAAATAAACATCATTATACATTCATTTGATACAAGTCATACTTCAGAGGAAAGAAGAAGTAAAAGAAGGCCGGATTTCAAGGGAGGATGAAGTCTTTTGGTGATGTGTTCTAAGGTATGTTATTTTCAAGTCATCTTACCATTTTTTCTATAAAATTTTTTCTAGAATGATTCAAATGGTAAAATCTCTATGGTATTGAGAAGACATATCAAGGTACCTCTGGTAAAAATTTCATCTCTTCATTTGCTATAATTATGGAGATACACTCTGTGGAAGATAGGGTTTGTGACCAGTCCTAAAGCTAGTCAATAAACAGGTGTTCCGAGTAAAACAGTCATAACTTCTTCATAAAGAATCAAAATGAAGTGGGACTTCTTCCATTGGAAATATTATGGACTGTAGTTTCTTATGTGAAAGTTTCATAATCAGATGTTAAATATTGAGTGCAGGGCATGTTGTACAAGTTGGGTCTTCTGAACAGACCATAATTGAATAAAGTCTACCATTCTTTCTATAACCTCTTTTTGGGGAGGATTCAAGAAGTTAA
>JZKD02S1775086.1:225385-242262 GCA_000966675.3 Picea glauca
ATCCCTCCCTTTACATTTGGAAGCTGTAGCTACCTTTGGAAGTCATTACTTCCCTTGAACAATAACTATTGATTATTTCTCATATATTGTGCATGGTGTATTTTGGTGTATTGGTTTAACTCTTATACTATTGTTCATTTCTCATTGGATATAGTTGAAAAAGGTTTTAAATTGTACTTGATACTGATTCATCCCCCTCTCAGTATCAACATCTAATTCATCATAAGTTGTTATAGAATTTGCAGGAAATCCCCTAAACCAGGTTCAAACTTGGCCCTTGAACATTTGTAAAAACAATATCATATAGACATATTCATATTCAATTTCAAGTGTATCAACAAATTGATCAATGAATTCCATATGCTCAGTGGTTGTTAAATCCCCTTCCCCATCAAATTTAGGTAAAATATTCGTATAATTGTCAGGTAAATCATGTAATTTTGCAAGAAGGTATAAAGGAACATATCTACAACTACTTTGGAAAACATTCTTGAAGGAGGTGGTGGTGGATTTACTTGTGCACCGCCTCCACCGCCTCCACCTCCTCTGTCTACCATTGTGGGTTTTGGAGATGACATGCAAGAAATGTAATGAAGATTGTCAAAATTTTCAAATGTTTGTTGTACTAAATCTTTAATAGCTTCAGGGAGATAATAATGAAGGCCTGCAAGATAATCAAAAGGTGATGGATCTCTCTATATACATGAATAATCAATTTCATAAGGAATTTGAGAGGAAGTACTTGGTCCTTCAGATTGACCTGGGGAGTAGATGGGAGAAATAATATGAGAGGAACCTAAATATAAAGTAAAATATTATGGATTTTCAGGGATGTAAACCGTTACTTCGAGAGGAATGAGGATAGATCGAGGGTAAACAATGTAGGTACTGAGGATTGTTCCTTAGTATCAAATTCATAAACTCCTATGGAAGAAAAGCGTTTATTTTGCAAATTTGAGCCTTTTAAATCGTATAATTTTACCTTAGGTATCTCAATCTCTAGATTTTGTTACTTAACTTATGAAACACTAGTTGAAGCCTTAGTGGAAGAATATTTAATTTGAGGTGTTTCTTTTAAATCAACTACACTTATTTCTTCAACGAAGATCTTAACCTTAACTTGAGAAGCTTTGGTTTGATAAACCTTACATCTTGATGCAGAAGTCTATTTTAGATAACCTTTAGGTTTGAGAAAGTTTTCAGGATCTGAGACAAGTGCGATCTTCTTCTTATTTGGATTATTTATGGTATTATTTTCCCATATGCCAGCTTTACAATAATGGATTCACCATGTGAAAATAAAAAAATGAGCCTAAATGTATGTTTTATTCTTGTTCACCTTCAAGAACCAAAATTCATCTTTGTCGAACTCCCAAGGAAAAATAACTTTGTATCTTTGTTCCCTGGAAACAACGCCCAAAAATATGTTGTTCCCGAGATTTGTTCAGGCTCAAAGAGCAATGTCAGGCATCCAAAATAATTATATTTGATTTTAAAGTGCCTTTCTATCTTCAACTTAGAATGCAATTTCAATACTCTTATAATTTGAAACACAAAGGCAATATCTCTTTCCTTGAGCTCTTATCAATAATCAAGAGATGAAAACAAGAATTAGAGTAAACAAAATTGAAAAACAAAGCAAGGTATCTAGTTCTAATAAATCTTGATTTATTTTCAATAGTAGAAATATAGAACATGTTTCTAAAAGATGAAATAAAATAAGAACAAATACACATATACATGTATTGTTCCACTCACAACAAAACAAAGGAAAATCTATACCTGAATAGATGTCTAATAAGTAAACTACAGTAGTGGTATTACTAAATTGCAGTCGCTCATTCCTTAAACACCATAGAGTGAAGCAAATGAATAATGATAATGAAAGTAGCAACACATAGAAAACACACTACTCAAATAAATAAGTAGAATATCTTTTATTTCTGTAGAAATCTCTATTAAAAAGTATTTCCTTACAGTAGGTGAGAAAATGCCTTTTTCATATCTCAAATGTATTTATTTATACAATTTCTTCTTAACAAAAATCGATTAGAATCCACATTTCTAGATCCTAAAATAGAAGAAAATCCTCTAAATACTTGATTAACATCAAACTGAATATTACAAAATAAAATATTTGAACATCTGTCATGCTTCTGAAAACACCATCCTTGTTGGTTGCTTTAAGGTTTATCTTTTCTTTATTTGCTCGTAGATGCAACTGTTTTCTGTTGTTCTTTGTATTGAGTCTGCATTTTCAATAATGAAACAACGAACTTCGGGGGATCCATATTAACATTTAATTCAAATTTAAAATCCTTTCTATGTACCAATGGCAAATTCTTTTGTACTTTGACCACAACTTGCTTGGTACTTTGGCACTGTAAACTGTGCTTGACCAGGAAATGGTTTAAAATTTTCAAGTTGACTTGATTCATCTGTAGGATGAAATATTTATCCTTTTCTTTGTTTTTCTTCAAATACAATCTTTTTTCATTAACATTGAGAGTCCCAATAATTGAACGAAAATCATCGAGGTCAATCTCATCCATTTCTACATCTACAACTAATAGAGTATTTAAACGAGGTGCTTTGGCTTCTCTGGCCAATCTTTTACTCTCTTCATGGTTATTTTCCCAAGTCTTTATTAACATTTCACTTTTTAACTTTTCAAACTTTTCAAACTGAGAAAATCCTAGTACAGTTAAACTCTGATTCCACATCATCAATTCTTGAAACTTGGATCTTGTATTGAATAACTCTTTTTCTTTATCAACAATGATTTATAATGAATCATTGATAATGAGATATTGTTTTTGAATAATCTCCAAGATTTCACAAAAATTGTCTGGGCTCAGTGTAATCCATCAATATCTTTGAGGGCTTGTTTCTTAAAAGAATAAATATCAACAATTTCATTTTCAAATTGTGTGACTTAGGCTTTTAAGTGGAGTATTAATGCTTATATTTGGGAAAGAGTATTTTTTAACATTTTTGGATCTTGGAGACTTATTCTTAATTTCTCTTCTAGTTTTTTAATTTGTTGTTCATAAATTTGTTGGACCTAAGCTAATTCATAACTAACTCTTTCTTTAATAATTTCCTCTGTTTGTTTCAAATCATTTTTCAACTGCTCAATTAAAAGATTTTTCTAATCAATCTTATCTCTTAAATTGTCTATTGACCACAATTTTTTTGTCACAAAAGCTCCCAGAGAATCTTCTACCTGTTTTGCAAATTCAGGGTCACTCTGTCCCTAACCATCAAATAACATTTTCTTCCTTTTTGTGATTATGTCTCCTTTCTTCTGAATCTATCTCTGCACAATACCTTTCCTTTTCTTGCTAAAGAATAAATCTGACGAAGGCATTTCTTCTAACTCAATAGGTGTCGGATTTTCAACATTTACTACCTATGAACCGTGTATTTCAAATCTTGATAAAAGAGTGGTTAAGGATGGAATAGGATATGTAAGTGCAATAGATTTCCCTTGAGGAAAAATATATTTTAAGGGAGTCTCAGTGTTTGAATCAATTTGAGGGATAATGTGTCCATGCTTCATGAATGCTTCAAACATTTCCCATGTTTCTTGTAAAGTCTTACTTGATAGATTTTGTTCTTTATATGTTGTATCTTTTGATGATGATTTTGGTGTTTTATCAGCTTCCCTATTTTTTTCTTGAGGCAAATCATGTTGTTATTACCATTGTGAGTAAAAATTTTCTCTACTTGTAAAATATTTGGTAGACAATTTCTCCCATGCTTTTGAAAATTGAGAAAATCCGATTGTTCTTTATTAGAGAGAGTTTGGATTCTGGATATAACTTCATCATATGATTTCTCTCCTCTGAAAATATCATCAAATGGTGAATCTTTGTGAAAGTACTTTTTCATGCTGAATTGAGCCAAATGATTTTCAACTACTTTATGTGGATCGTTCCTTTTGAATTCAATGGAAGACAATGCAATATATTCCAAGGCTGGAGCTTCAACCTTAGCATGTCCAAAATATAACAAGGAATATATACCAACCTGTATGGGATAAGTTGGCAATACCCTTTTCTGTGTTGCCTTTAATTCTTTAGTTATGCCTGCATAAACGGTCTAGTATGCCTCTGCAAATGAGTCTATCTGGAAAATTTTTTGGTAAAGCATGAGGATATGGGAAAAAACCATAAAATATGATGTGGTAAAAAATCTCCTATATATACTAGTCTATAATTGTACCTAAATTTCCCATAATCTGCTTAGAAATCCTGGGAGGAGGGTTACCATATAGAACTTCATGAATTGGGATGATAACATTATGGAAAACTTCATAAAAATGATATTTTTCATTTTCCTCCCACAACATATAATGGTAGATGTGTATTGGCTCAGAAGCATTTGGAGTCCAACTCCAATTCATCAATGGAAAAGGGTTTTGTAACATATAGCATCCATAATATATGCTAACATATAAAAGGGACCTTGCTAACCTTTAGATTTCTGAATGATATAATTCTCTATTTGTTTGACCAATTTTTTAGACAATAACTTTTCCCAATGAAAATTGAAACCCTCTGCAACTTCATGAATAATAGGGACCCAATCAATGCTGAAATGTGCAGGGTTTTTCTTTCCATACAATCTACAGAGCATCATAGCTATGTACATAGTATGTGCATCACAAGAATATGTGGAGTATATACCATGACTATCTACTTTGAATTTAATTTCATTTCCCCACCAAGTTTTAATTATATCATGGATGCTTATGTCATAA
Organism: Picea glauca; assembly: GCA_000966675.3. NCBI lineage: Eukaryota > Viridiplantae > Streptophyta > Pinopsida > Pinales > Pinaceae > Picea > Picea glauca. Next base: position 230,151 of record JZKD02S1775086.1, read on the forward strand.
TCTACACATTCTTCTTTCTCAAATTTTCTCACAAATTTTGCATTGTAGAAATATTTGGGAGTATTGGACAATTTATACATTACTTGGATATCTTTAGGTAGAAAAGAGCTGACTATATTTCTTTGATGGATGTAGATGGTCTTGGTTGGTAAATCCACATGCTCTAGAGCCCAGTGTATCATGTATATGTAGGGAAATAAATTTGGCCTTGTTGCAATCTTCTGTAGTTTCGACTTGGAGACATGCTTGATATTGTTTGTATTTACAACATATTCACCTTTGATTGCATCATCTGAAACAATGGATTGCTCTTCTTCAAAAATTTCATAAAACGACACCCAGGATTTAATGCTACCTTTTAAACGAGGAGTAATATCTGAATAAATATCAAAATTTGGGTTCGTCTCCTCTACATATTAGTCTTGGTCTTGATTTTTTTCTCCCTTGAGAGGTATCATGAATTCTTGTCAACAATATTTTCTCTTGTAGGAAAAATAACACTTATGAATGTGAATACAAATATGGAGTAGATTTCAAATCTTTTATCATATCACAATTTTAAAAACCATGAATTCTACATTTAATACTTCACATTTGAACGATAGAGTCATAATTCTAGAAAGCTGGTGGATTTATTACCTGATGGAGACAAAATTTACTTGAATATCTTACCCTATTAATTTTTTATTATCATCAACAATATTGATTAATGAGAATAAGTACTCCGACACTTCAGAAATTTGAGGATTCGGTGATTTTGAATAAGAAATGTTAAATATATCCCGAAGGACGAAGTCGCAAAATGATTGATTATCCTTAATCAAGATTTATTAATATAATCATTACTTAACTTTTAATCTCGAACACTTCAGAACTTCAGAAATTTGGTCCTTTGGGACTTATGGGATCTATTAACAATATGATATCCCAGAGAATGATATCCTGGAGTGACGTGGAAGGATGACATCACATATGATAATGTTTCATAAGAACATGGGTGACATGTGTCATCTTGAAATGTGCAAATTACGTGTCCAAAAATGCTAGAAATAAGTGCCACATGTCTCCACATGGAAAGAATGCCATATGGCATAAGACATGTCAGCTAAACTTTTTTCCTTATAAATAAGTCTTTCGAAACTTCAAGGCTCCGGAGCTTCGTGACTTCGGGATTATAAATTTCAATAAATGTTATGTTTGAAATCCTGAAGCGCAAAGTTCTGAAATGGAAATACAATAATACAAGGGTAGATGTGTAACTTTAATTCTTTGTTTGTAACCATGGTCTTATGGATTTTAATTTTGGAAACGTCAAAGAGATATAAGCACAATACTATGATAAAAATTTTAAGGGAAAGATATAATGTTGGATTGATTCAGGCTTCAGGATAACTCGAAACAAAATCTTCAAATAAAACTGAAGAACGAAGTCCTGAAATGGAACCACAAAAGGGAACACTACATCGATTAAACATTGCGCAACTCTGTATCCCCAAAATCCCGCGAATCCTTGATGTTGATATGTGTCGAGATTGAAGGTTTAGGATTGATCTGGCCTGTTGAAACACAATAGAGAATTTTCATTAGTTGATATAATAGTAATTCTAAATCAAATTTTTATTGAAAAACGACAAAAATCAGGAAAAAATTAAGAAAATAATTCTAAATTTGAATCTTTATTTCATATTTTGATTTATGTTCTAACAAATTTCAACAGCAGTGAAGTTGTGGGTAGCCCCACCATCAATCAATGTTGTAACCCTTTTCCCCTAAACAATGTCTTTGACCCTGAAGGTGTAATATTTAGGGACTCCTAAAAGTGTGGCAATGGTCACTCCCTTGGCGCTATCCTGCAATGGTGTTTTCTTTGTAGTATCGAGGTGTGATGGATCACCACTGTCCTGTCCAATTCCCTCATCATCACTGTCATCCTCCTCATCAGAAACTGCCTCAATATAATCGAATTTACCTTTTCCCATACATCTATGACCCGATTCCCATGGCTCCTTACAACTGTAGAAAATATTATTCCTCCTTAGTTCTCTTTGAGTTTCCTCATACAACCTGTCCTTCCTTGTCCATGTCTTTTGGGGAGGTTTTGACACCTGACCCTTCTATGGGATAAAGGTTTCACTGGTACCTTCTTGGGTGTTGTGTCTTCCATATCCTAAGTCTTCTTGATGGAATCCTGGAGTGTGTCTGGTTTAAATGCATTTACCCATCCTCTCAGGGGATCAAATAGACCCTCCATGAATAAGATTACCAACTATTGCTGAGAAATGTATGTCACCATGACTGCCATCCTATGAAAATATGTGATGTATGCATCTAGTGTACTTGTCTGTCTCAATTGTTCCAAATCCCTGAAGTGTATCTCAGGGTCCTTCCTGTCAAACATGTCCATTAAATTCTGAGTGAAGTATATATATGAAGTGATGTTGGTGTGCCCCAATGTCACCGTCCCATTGTACCACTAGTCACAAGCTTATCCTTCCAAGTGAAGGGTGGCATACTTAATTACTAATGCCTCGGTCATTGGGTTAAGTTGGAGGTAAGTGTCCAACTTTTGCAACCATGCTCTAGTTCTTCTCTTGGAATATCCATTGAAATATAAAATAGTCAACCTTCCCACCGTGTGCATGAGTTCAAAGTTTTGTTGATTATGGGATGCTTTGTTCCAGTCCCTAGGTTTTTTTCTTTTCTTGAGGGTGTAGAAGTTTGGATAGGACAATTTCTCTTGGATATCTTCATCTAACTTCAAGTACTCCCTATATGAGGATTTGACATCAATATCCCGATCCAGCTGCTCCTGTGCTCCTATAGGTTGTCCTACCAAGAATTGTGGTAATAGGGGTTTAGGAATCCTTATGCTCCCTCTATGAGATGGGGTATGGTTATTTTTTATCTATGTATGTATTCTATCACCCCAATGGGATCCACTAGGTCCTCCTTGACTTTCACCATTTGTGTTCCCTCGTTGTCCCACCTATTGTGTGAGCACCTAAAGGGTCTGTTGTTGGAATCTTTCAATCTCTTCTTGTCTTTGGGATGCCTCATTTTGTCTCTTGACCATATATTTTAATATTTGGAGCACAACCCCATCATGGTTGTCTCCAATGCTTCCTCCTAATGTTGGAAATTTTGTTGTCATTGATGTCAAAGGTAGTCATGGAGGTCATTGGTAGTGACTCCCTATGAAGATGAAGGAAGACATACTGTGGTGACAGGTCCAAGGATCAAAACTTGTAAACAAAATCAAACCAAACAAAGAAATTCAAGAAGGTCCTTATGCATAAAAATATATATGTGTGATGAATAAATTTAAACAAAGATGTTTGATGACTAGGTTGTAGAGGATCAAAGGAACCTCTGGTGAAGGGTTTGTGAATAGAAAAATCATAAGTCATTGATTGTTGATCATTAAACAAGATCAACAATCCAGATGTGAAGATAATGAAGCAAAGGAGAAAGACAATATCCTAGTTCCCACATGCACCAGGGAAATTAACTTCGACGAGTTTATAAGGAACAAGTGAAAGCTCTTAGCTTGAGTGTAAATGGAAGAGCCATGGAACTGTGTGACAAGAGCTAACTTTTAGTGCTATAATTTTCATTTTATGTTAATAATGCATGACTAATATTAAAACTTAGATCTATATCTAATCATATCCATAGCTACAAGTAGTCCTGAATTCAGAATATGATGTGATGGGAAAGGATTTTAGAATATTTAGCTCAATCCATCCCAAGACACTTCAACGAAATAACATTTGAATAAAAAAGGACCATTGTTCTATCGGAAAAATAATGAATTAATGTGAACCATTTATCTATCAAATACATAGTTATCGGTGGAGGAACGTTGATAGAGTAATATGGGCTCTGATATGACGATATCGAAAAGGAATATTCCTCAATTCTCTTGCAGTAGAGTGTTTGGATGTAAGAATGCATTGGGATTCCGACCAGAGACTCTAAATGAGTGTGAGTAATATCATATGCCACAACAACTTCCATGTCAGAGCCACAAAAGCAGAAAGGATGAGGCCACATGTTAGAGCGCCAAGTCAGTAAAGTGTACGAAAAAGAGCCAGAAGTTGTGATGATGTCAACTTCCATGTCAAAGCCACAAAATCATAAAGGACGAGGCCATGTCATATTCCATGTCAGTAATCCAAGTTATCACATCATGCAACATATCTGTATCGAAGTGCAAACCATCAGAGTGTTTGAGTACAAGGCTGCACAAAAACTCTAAATCAACAAGAACCATTGATCTATCGGAGCTACAACAAGGAGATATGGATTTTCCATTGGAGAGGCTTTGATCATAACAGCTTAGTTGACTATAGTGGAGGAACTTCAACAAAGGATATCCAAGGAGAAATATGGACCGTCGGTCGACATGAAACAAGATGCAATGACAACCATAGATTTATGTGGGTCCCAGCTGATCAGTTAATGTATAAATCAAGAAGACAAGTGTTAACCACCGGGTAACTTGGACTGATGACGTGGAATTGAACTGATGATTATGACAGAGGATGATCCATTGGTGACCATTAGTCATAAATAATCAATGGTAGAGGTTGTTTAGTGTTCAAAGTCCAACCATCAAAGTGACTCGACCCAGAGAAATGTTAGTACTCTGATAAAAAGGGTATCAAAGAATATTACGCCACAACCTCGATCGATGTGCTGATGAAAGTGACTTAGAAAACCATTGGTTAGAGTAAATTAACCCATGGTTGAGATTGAATGAACGAAGTCAAGATCAATTGTTCTGGGAGAAGAGTCATCATTGGATCAGAACTACTAAAGTCGTGTATCTGTTTCCAGAAGAAAACACCAATGATGATGCAATACGCATAAGGTCATAGCACCTAGTTGTCTGGAGTGTTAGTAACTTAGTACCATCATATGAGATCCAAGAATATCTTTAGGGATAATATATCATTGGACTAAGGACCAAGAGAGAAGTCAATGACGAATAGTGGAAATGGATCCCTTCAATCAAATCAATGACATAGAATAGAGGAAGAGAATATGATAGAGGTAACTTTGATAGGCCTAGTGGTCCCAACAAATACGATCACAAATCAATGGTGGAGAAATAACTGAGATGTATATCAGATGGTGGTCGAGCATCGAGGACTAGTGAACCAGATTGTGTGCAGAGACCAGATTTCATGGAGGGTATTATAGCCTAATTCGAAGTATCTTTGAATCCTAATTTTGAGGAAGTTGGAGCCAACCCCCATGAATTTATTTTTTGTGGACAAATCCATAAGTACATGAGTTGTATAAATAAAATGCCCGGATTTATTTTTGAATGTGTGGAAGTGTGTACGATGTGTGAAGTGTGAAGAAGTGAGGCTCTGAGGTTCACAATGGAAGTGTAGAGGCAATGAAGATTTGAGGTTTGATGACACATAAAATGGAGCATGATGGATAGGTCTTCCAAAGAAAGCTATGAGTTACAAATTGTTTAGGGTGGTTGGGTGGAGCAAGGAAGGGGATTGGTGTCTCCTACAGGTTGGTGCCTGTGAAAAATAAATTTGTGGGTTGGTGGCCATTGGATGAGTTCTTTCTCAACAAGGGGATTTGTGTCCCCTACAGGTTGGTTCCTGCAAATATTATTGTAGATTGGTGTTTGTTGTAAGTTGGTGCTTACACATTTTTATATAAAGAAAGTTTATGTGGTTTTCTCCCATTTGGGTTTCCACATTAAATCTCTATGTATTGTGAATTGCATGAATAACTATTGGTAAATAAAATATTTTGAATAAAAATAAGTTGTGGTAAAAGAAAGTAATAATTAATATGTAATATTGATTCACCCCCCTCGTAGAATTCCAACAATTGGTATCAGAGTGGGTTCCTTCAAGAATATACTAACCGATGTAAGGTGAATCCTTATAATGGAGGAACAAGAAGGGTTCCACAAAAAAATCTTCAAGATTTAATGGATCAGATTATGTCTTTCAAAAAGTAAGAATGCAAGAATTTTTTATGTCTCTTGGATATGATGTGTGGGATTCAATAGTAAATGGTTACAAAGATCCAAATACTCCTCCAACTGATACGACTGCAATTAGGCTCAATAATAATAATTCTAGGGCCAAGAATGCCATTCTTTGTGGATTGAAAAAATTAGTATATACCAAAGTCTTGTACTGTGCCTCAGCTAAAGAGATGTGGGACAAACTACAAACGATTTATGAAGGAGATGAGAAGGTTAAGAATGAAAAGTTACAAGTCTATAAAAGATAATTTGAGACTCTCAAAATGAATGAAGAAGAGAAAATTGCAGCCTATGTCCTTTGTGTGGATGAGGTTTTCAACTCCATAAAAGGATTAGGAGAAGATTTTGAAGAATTTATTGTTGTACAAAAGGTGCTCAGGTCACTTCCCTCAAGATTTAATCCAAAAATATTAGTTATTGAAGATATGAATGATATGGACAAACTAACAGTGGATGAGATGCATGAAACACTAATTACATATGAAATGATAATATAAAAGGATAACCCACCAAGAACATAAAAAAATGAAGCAACCTTTAAAGCATCAAAGAGGACATCTTGCAAGATGAGTGATTGCTCAGGCAACAAATTTGATGAGGAAGAATCAAACTTTGTCAGGAAGCTCAAAAACATATACAAAGGTAAGGTCCATTTCAAATGTTTTAATTATGGAAAAATAGGGAACTTTTCTCATAAATGTCCTTATGAAAATACTGGCGTGAAAGAAGAATTTAATTTCAAGAAAACCTACAAAAGGAAGATTGAAAAAAAGAAAAAATTCTTACAGACAAAGGAAGAATCTATATACCAATGAAGACAACAACTCATAAGATGATAGTGACAATGAAGAAGACAAGATTCTCTTTATGGATCTAGAAACAAAAATAGATGAATATACAAACTCAATCGAAGAAAAAAATTATGTTAAAGATGCAAAAGTAAATCTTGAAGTAGAACTCATTAGTGCCCTAGAAGAAAATTATAGACTTAATGACAAGAATATAAATTAAAAGTGGGAACTACAGAAATATAAAGAGAAGGAATATGATGATAAGGAAATAGAGAAGACAATAATTACATTGAAGGTTCAAGTATAAGAAGCAAAGAATATTGAAGAAGTCATAAAAGATCAACTGAAAGAAAAAAAGATATCTACAACACTATTGAATATGAAATAGTCCACCTGAGAAATAAGTTGGAGAACTCAACAAGAAGCTCTACATCCTCAGATGAAATCCTAAATAAACAAAGAGAACCATCTGACAGACTGGGTCTTGGCTACAATAACATGAAGGAAGTTGTCAATGAAGAAGCATCAACATCTTTAGAACAACCAAGAGAGGAAAGAACCAAGAACTATGTTGATACTCTCAGAAATCCAAACAAAGTTGAAGACCACAGAAGGGAAGAATAATATGATCCACAAGAGAAAAAATTTACTCACAAAGATTGAATCTTGAAAAATGTCCCATCAAGATGGAATCACACAACTAGGTATGGAAACTCTTTATATGGCTATTTTTATTCCTGTAATGAATTTGATCATAAATAAATAAGTTGTAGAGAAAATATAAGAAGAAATTACATGAGGAATAACTACCAAGACACAAAGGATTTCTCAAGGAGAAATTACAATTCATTTTCTCACTTGATGAATTACAATCTCATATTTATAGCTCGAGAATGTGAGATCAGAAAATAAGACTCAGGCAAGATGATAGAAAAATGAATCAAAACCTCAAATAATGTATATGTTATTAATGAAATCAATGGAGAAAATTGCTTTAAAATTTGGTTGTGGCACAAAAGAATGGGTCATATGAACTTTGACAATCTGGTAAAAATTAGTGCCAAACAAGTAGTAAGAGACATGCCAAAAATCATAAAACCCTCAAGTATTATTTGCAAGCAATGTCAACATGGAAAAAATTCAAGGATGAACTTTAAAACAAATGAATATGCAACTTCCAAGCCATTGGAACTTGTACATATAGACATTTTTGGACCAACAAGGACTAAAAACTTGCAGGAAGAAAGGTAATTCATGTTACTCATTTATGATTATACAAGAATGACTTGGGTTACTTTCCTCAAAAATAGATTTGAAGCATTTGAAAAATTCAAGGCATTCAAAGATCTAGTTGAGAATGAGATAGAGATGAAAATCAAGTGTTTAAGGTCAGACATTGGAGGTGAATTCACATCCAATGAGTTTGTGGAATTCTGTGAAGCATAGGGAATAAAAAGATAGTATGCAACAACAAGAACTCCTCAACAAAATGGGGTTGTTGAAAGGAAAAATAGACATGTAAAAGAAATTGCTATAATGATGATAAATGAAGCAGGTCTATCATACAGTTTTTTGGAGAGAAGTAGTTTATACAACTGCCTATATCCTAAATAGAGGACATATCAGAACCAATAGTGACAAGACACCCTATGAACTATGGAAAAGGTGACTAACATCTGTCAAACACTTCATAATTTTCAGAAGCAAGTGTTACATAAGATGAGACGATGAGGACTTAGGAAAATTTGACTCCAGATTAGATGAAGGAATTTTTCTTGGATACTCATCAAAAATCAAAGCTTATAGATGTTACAATAAAAGGATGTAGAATATTGTTGAAATTATTAATGTTAGAATAGATGAAGAAATCAAGTACACTAAAGAAGAAGAAGATAAGCATAAAGAAGAAGAACAAGAAAATGAGGAAGAACAAGAGGAAGAAGGACAAACAAATGAAGAAGAAAAGGAGGAATAAGAAAAATAAAATGAAGAAGATGAGACATAAGAAGTAGAACACCAAGATACACAAACACCATCAAGGTTTGTACAAAATAATCACCCAGAAAAATCTATTCTTGGTGACAAAAATGTTAGAACTTAGAGAAGGAGGAAATTGGAAAACAACTCTGAACAGACAAATCTCTCCATGTTGTCCCAAGTAGAACCAAAAGTTGCAGACATATTTCTCCATGCTGCCAAGTTGTATTATGTTCCTACCAAGGAACAAATAGCATACATATTTACAAAACCCCTACCTAGAGACACATTTGAGTATCTCAGATAGAAAATGGGAGTCATTCCCATTTCTCAGTGAAAATGTTCAGTTGAAAGTTGTTGGGAGTTTAACAGAACCAAAATATCAGAGGGAGAGTGCATATCGTTGCATGGTGCAAATAAAAATGAAGAGTATTACGTTAGGGGGAGCTACAAAAGACAAGGAAATTGCTAGTTATAGGACAAAAAATGAAGAATACAGTGAAAAGGGAGAAAAATATATTTTCCATTGATGTCAAAAGGGGTGAGAAATGAGACAAGGGGGGATTTGTAGAAAGAGAGACTTTCAAGAGATAGAGGAGTAGAACCAGAGGAGTACCAAATGAACCAGGTGTTTCCATCAATGACAAAGGGGGAGATTGTTGGAAATTGTTTTGTCATTGATGTCAAAGGTAGTCATGGAGGTCATTGATAGTGACTCCCTATGAATATAAAGGCAGACAGACTGTAATGACATGTATGTTATATATTTATTTTCTACTTGATCACCTGATGGGAATCATCTAGAGTCTATCACTCTGAAACACCACTTTTCCCTCGAGTCTACAATATCATTTTACCTGGTCTTTGGTTGTCCCTTTACTTTCTATGATCAATTATTTTTAGTCTCTCATTTTCCTCTTTCAAAGAGTGACTGGTTGTTCCCTACAAGAATGCAGGGTGTGACCAGGTTTGTTACTCCCTATTTAGGATTAGTTTCCATGACATGAGATTAAACCTTAGATTTTTCATGGTTTGACCTCAAAAAGATTGTTATCTTGGGAATCTAGATCTTATCTAGATTAACTTTTGATATTATCTCTATTATTCTATATATTGAGGGTTTCTCATGGGAAAGGGGGGGGGGGGAGCAGAATGAAAAATTATACTAATGGTTTGATTACAGATTTTGGTAAAGGAACTTGGGAAATGAATATATCAACTTCCTTAATTGTAAGTTGTAAACAATTTTTCCATTAATAGAAGACGTACAATTTTTTCCTCCTTACTTGATTGTATGTAATTGTTATAATATTTGTAGGGAATTGATATTCTCATGTTATATCACTAGATCTATTATCCATTTATACATGATTCATTAGATATTGTGAAAGGTTTCTTTGTCTTTATATGTGTGCAGATCCATGTTGGTAAGAGTGAAGGGCATATTCGAGGAAGCCATCTTCGAGGAAGCCAGCAACTAAGGAGCATTTAGGGACAACCGTCAGATCACCGAGTAAACCTTTCATTCCATCAACCCGTAGATTCTTTTCATGTATAATTTAGATCTAGGAAAATCTACTTCTTACATCTCTATTATTTCTTAGGTCTAGGAAGAACCTAAGGGAGGCAACTCTTGCAAGGTTCATTTACCCTACAATAGACTAGTGACTCCACTTGGGATGCCATAACTGCTTATTTAGTTTTCTTCCTCAACTTTTGAATTCATATTCTTAACATCCTTGTCTATTTTAAGTCCTGATTTTTGTTTTCATTTCGTCCATAAGTATTTTCCGAGTCTGTTTGAAAGTGTTCATTCCCAGATCTGATAGATATTTCTAATATCTATTAGTTTTTTCACTTGCATGATCACGGTCACGGGTCATCCGTTCCCATAGAGTTACCAAACCATTTTGGTCGCTAGTTTCTCCATTGCAGGTGGCACCCATACCAAGAATTACACTTCTATGTGCGACTAGTTCTTTGTGGTCATCCTCTAGTCCTCTACAAGGAGCAACCGGTGCTTTGTGATCACCCTCTAGTCATTAACCGGGTGTGACCAGCCTCTAAAAACCATTTTTTGAAGGGGAATTCTTCAAACAAAGCCCAGATCTGTGTCTATCCTTTCTTCCACCCCTTCAGATGTTTCTCAGATCTATCCCAATAGCCATTGCTACAACATTTTTTAAATTCATTTTGAAATCTTTCCTTTTGTGTGCCATTTATTTTAATTGATTAAAACTCCTTTTGTTTTTGTGGGTATAATTTATATCATCTAATCTCATTCCCCCAAACTTTTAAAGTGTTGAAGGTACTTTTGCGAAGAGAGTTCATTTGTTTTTAAAAATATTTTCAATTTGCTTCCATTGTTTAAACAAAGCCAACTCCATTAATTTTCACCTCATTGTTGGGCCTGAGATATGATCACTTTTATGACGGTTATTATGCACTTTTTCCACATGTACATATGAATTTTTCATCTTTTGAAGGAGCTTTTTGAAGAATTTTATGATAAAATGGTATGATCGAAATAAGGCACGTATGATTCATGTTTAATGATTGTATCGAGCATAATTTATCATGTTTTCACGCTTCCAAGGATTTGATTCACATTTTTTGATGTTACAGGGTGAAAATGCACTACGTTTATGATTTCGGCACTCAGTTCGACACTCATTCCAACACTAGTTCTAGTACCTGATCTGGCACTCCTTCTAGCACTGCGTATTGCACAAAAACGGAGAGCTGGCGGTTATGGTATTGACAGCTAGTGATGGGCAAATTGGGAATGTGGGTTTTGTTCATCATTATCCCCTCTAGCTATTGAACTCTTGACAACTCAATTTTGGGTTGTTATGGTGGGTGATTATTGGCTCGCTCTGTTTCAGCAGTTAGGGCACCATTAATGAAATTTTCCAATTTTATAAGTAGTTTGAACCTCCTATGGTCGACCACTTAGCCTGTAAACATTATAAATAACACCAAGGTGGTCAAACATAAGCTAAGCATAAGATACATCAATGTGATAGCTAGAAATACGTTTTTACTCTGCTTTGATATTTTACATTGCCAGAATTATGCAAGAACTACGTTTTTGAGTTTTCATGGTGAATTCATCTTGCTGAGCGCATGGTGTGCTTTTAGAAAGTAACCACGACTTGTTGGGGCCCCCACCAATAGTCTGGTAATTGTTCTTTGTGTTTGTTTATGTATTTCATAGATTAATTGTTCTCTTTATTTCATGTACATGCATTTCTATTTTGTTAATTAGTTTGTTGTTATAATTTAATTTGCTTTGACTCTCTTTTGCAGGTTAGTATGA
>JZKD02S1775086.1:242272-263898 GCA_000966675.3 Picea glauca
TAACTTGTAAACCTTTGAATGCAACAATATATCCATCATCATAACAATAAGAAGGATATAAACCCTAAATTTCTTCACAACTTTGACATAAATATCAGCAGTAGAACATATAAAGAAAGGCTTTAAGCAAATACAAAATCAGTAAGCACCTCTCTGAAGCTGCCGCTACACCAATCAGATATGTGAGTTTGCAATCAGATATGTGAGTTTGAAAATTGCCACTGTGGTCGAGCCTTAGCGCGGAGCCGCGAGTGGGGTCTTCCTCTGCGAGTCCTCCTCTGCGAGCGGGGTATTGGACTAACAAAATATGGTCACTGCAGTCTGCCAACTAGTGCCTGGGCCGAAACTGGGAGTAACCTGTTACCAACCAGAAGAAAGTCCAAGAGTAAAATACTAAATCCGTAAACCTCAAGGCCTAAAGGGGAAATAAGAGGTAACAAAAGAACGAAGATGTAAACTGGGGAATGCATTTCAGATCCCATATAATTTATACCATGTGGGAGGGCCAAAAATCTCCATGTTCTTTGGAAATCGGGCAAAGGGAAGATTGAAATCAGGCAAAGGGAAGATTGTAGGTTGTATCTACCCAGTGCTGAGTGCCCACTTCCCATACCACAAAATTAGGGCGAAATTAAACCATAAATCCCGATTTTACCAAATGGCAGGGTGAAGAAGCTATCATAAATTCCCATATTTATAGAAATTTGGCTAATGGAAGCTTGTTCCTCCAAATTTCAGGGGCTAAATATAATTTGTTTTCCTCTATCCCTCCTAAAAACATGGGCTAACCCTATACATGATTTTTACCTTAAAATAAATTATGGGCTAATAAAATAAGTTTAAAAAAATCACTCTAATACAAAAAATTCGCCGAATAAAAAATTAGAGGCCCCTTAATTTCGCCCATGAGCGAAATTTCGCCCCTAAAATCATCTATGAATTGAAGCATCAGTAATAGTGGAACAGGAGGCAAGACCCCTCGAGCCTTCTGTAGAACCAAACAATACAACCTTTATTTTCTTACCACGATCAGGAGATCCTAACTTTGTGGACATCATCTTTGTATGAACCAGGTTTTATCAAATGGCAGGATGAATTCAAAAGAAACCATTAGCTTGAGGGAACTTTCTCAAATCCTAGCAGCAGTCGGGATTTCTTCTTTTCAGGAAGAATGCATCTTGACAATAGCCAAGAACTTGTCTACCTCTCCAAAAATATTAGAAGAATCAAGATCCTATGAGCTAAAAAATGACTTTCCTTGCCAAAATGCGAAGGAAGCTGAAAAATTATGGACTACATCCAATGGAGAGAAATCATTAAGACCTGAGGTTGAGGAGTTCTCAACATTCATCTCAGTAGATCCTTTATGTACTTCAGAAATCAAACATCCAGAAGAAAAGGATCTGCACAACGTGATGAAGGAGAGCATAGAAATTATTGTTGATGAACATCAAGATTACATTGAAATTTGGTTGCAAGAGGTCATCAGGCCACAATACTATTCTCTTCTTCAACACCTTTCGATGCCCAAACAAGTAGGTTGGTTGGTTCTTCATATCCAGGTAATCACTGTGGTAACTTTTTCATATATGGATATGAGTATGTTTCTTATCTTGCTCCGCACATGGTTACATTGGAAGAGTTCTTACACTTGAATAAAGATTTTCCCTTTCTTTTTAGGTAGGGTAGGATAGTAAATAAAAGATGCATGTTGTTAGTTTAGCTTAGAGTCTAATGCAACCTCATTTTACATTTTCTTTTAATAAAATAGCTATGAGATACATGTTCCAGTGACTTGATCTCATTAGTATTTGATATTTTAGAGTGTGTTTTTTTTCTAGAGACTTCTGTAGGTATTTATTTCACCAGGAGTAGCCGGTTTCAAGGAAATATAAAAGAAAGAATCGTCTTTGAAACATTGCTATACTTGAACCTTGTTGTCTGCTAAGCATCAAATGAATAATGACTTGTTGTAATTAGCCATGTTTTTGCAAATAATTTCATCTTCTTTTTCTCAAGACATCTTAAATAGCAGTTGCTCTTGAACCTTCACCACTATATAAGGAAGTGACACCGTAACCATAAAGCTTAGAGGTCGCTCGTACATTTTTTCCAAGAAACTTGAGTAAGTGAGTCAAGTGGCTTTATCAAAGAGTAACAAGGAGGTCTAATTAGCGGTTAGTCATGGAAACATCACAATAACTACAAAGGAAGAAAGTAAGTTGAGCCTAGAGATACCTTTCTTTTCTTTCTCAATGGTACCATCTACTACACACTAAATAGCTTGATTATATCATATCTTTAGATAGGCCACGTTCACTTAAGTACCCCTTGCATTGGGAAAATCACTAAGTAATATAACGGAAAATCATCCTCTAACATAAATACCATCCCAATTGAAAAAAAAAAAGAGAAAGAAAAAGTTGTTTTCAGAGTTGTTCCCCCATCTTCTTGCATAAGCAATCTTATACTAAAATCTTAAAGGATGGAGGGCCAGTATTTGAGGGTTTAAGAGGATAACCCACCGGGATACTAAACAAGTTTGCTGGAAGCGGGTACCGGCCTGTGGTATGACTAGGTAAACCCGCCGGAGTATTGAACATGCTTGCTGGCAACGGGGCATTCTACCTAGCGAGGATGGTAATTTGCCAAAAATAAATAATAAATTTAAACTTGTCTCGATGTACGAAATTACTTGCAGACAAATCTGGCATGAAGTATGTGTGGCTAAGCTAAGGTTAATGAATCTCATACACTTTCCATTGGGAAATAACTCTAAGACTATCTTGAAACTCTCTTTCCTATCTATTCTTATCTATATATAGGATCTCTTATCCTATAGGTGGGGCCATATTCTAACCGTCTTGTCAGATCAATCTGTGAAATTTTATCTTTACACTTGACATACTATAAATCTTTGGCTATTGGGGGATACTGACTATTTTCCTATACTTTTGATTGTGAGGTGTGAGAATACTTAGGTGTAGGGGAGGGGTTCATGAGTTGACAAATAATCATTACCTAAAGAAGTAAATATTTGTAAAATATTTGTATTATTTTCATGATACAGGTTATTACATCAGTAATCATTTTATTTTGAAGTGCTAAACTCCTATAAATTGTTGTATATGTCCTTAACAGACCACTCTGTTGGTTTATTTTTTGTTACAGGTTGTTCATTGTAGGTTTGACATTACATTTTTGTTACAGACTATTCATTGTAGGTTTGACATTACATGTTCTATGCAAGTGGATTGAGTGAGAATGGTGGCAAAATCAACAACAATGGAACACTCTTAGCCTGCCTCAAATCCTATTCACTATGTTCATGGCCTCTGAGGAATCATTTGCCTCAGCCACAAAGATCCCAAGAGTTGGAGACCACTAATTTAAACACCACCAGTTTCCAAGAGCAAGCTATAACAGGGTTTTCAAAACTGAATTTTAGACAATCTCTGGAGCTAAGAGATACTCCAAGGAGTGGATAAAAGATGAGCTAATCAACCCTCTCATAGTTATCACCAGATTAATTACATGTGAAGGTAGATATTCCATCTTTATAGCCTGTCAATTTCGATTATTAGCTCACTTTCAGTTCCATAAGCCATTGTAACTTTCCCTTTTACTTCTTAAAGAGTCTTGAGAAGATGTCTTCCCAAGTGAGGAAGGATGTAACCAATCCCCATAAAAACCTATTTCACCACGACCTTATCAAACTACTTGTCTTATCCGAGTTGGAAAAATAGGAGAAAGTGTGGGATGAGTTCATTTACCAATTTGCAAACCCTCATCTTACAATCAAGACTAGCAAGAAGACTCTTTATCTAGGGACTGTTACTCCACCCAAACCCTCATGCTCAAGCTATTCCTTTATTGGAGAAACTTGTCGATACCCCTGTAGCCTCATCGGGAAAAAAGACCAAGAATCCTATTGCTAATTCATGGCATGAGGACATGCCATATCTTTGTTCTGGGGGAGTTTTCCTGAGCTAAAAATGCTAAGCATTGCCCATTTGTATAACAAACCCATGAGAAGAGGAAGTAGGATTTCTGTCAAAATTTTGTCATACTGTCTTTTTACAAAGTCTTGGGATATTAAATAAACAATTGTTTGTATTGGTATGCTAAATTATATACTGCTGACATCATTGTGTGTGTTATAAGATCCTGCGCATTTGTATGTTTATGCTATAGAAGACTACTTATACTTAACTACTAAATACTTACTGTCATCTGTATTCCAAGCTTATGAAAAGAGGATCAGTTGTTTGAATTGTTACATATTGATGACAGGAAATAATATTCTCTTTTTCACCATGCCTACCAGTACAAACCAAGCCTTTTGTTAGTATCTGTCAATTCTGTCAGTCACCAGTGATCAAATTTACTCTTTCATGTGATTGATAGGATTATTAGGTCAAATTGTTATATTTTCAAAATAAAATTTGACATATATTGGTTGTAAAATTTTCATTGGTGTGTCTAAGTGTCATTAATACTCCCTCCACTCATCCAAGGTCATAAATTTTCATCATGGTCATGTCATCATTCCTTGTCATAAATTTTCAAATGATTGTCTTGGTCAAAGTTCTACTTAAAAATTGGTTTCTGAATTAAGGAAGATGAATTTGACAAAAGTGAAAGAGGTTTTTGTCAATAATACACCAAGAAACAAAAAAATCCTTCATTTTATGCACATGTGTTATCATTTGAGATAAATTCCCCAAATACAATCGCTATAGGAGGGTTTCTACACATTTGGATAGTTTGACTTCAAGTCAGTTTTTCAAAGGGTTGGAGAAGGAATTTGCATTGCTTGATGGTTCCATTGTGTAGCAAACATCATACAATTTCCACCCATACCAATTTCAGCCCAAAAATCCTCTAGGAA
This sequence comes from Picea glauca, assembly GCA_000966675.3. Classification (NCBI taxonomy): domain Eukaryota; kingdom Viridiplantae; phylum Streptophyta; class Pinopsida; order Pinales; family Pinaceae; genus Picea; species Picea glauca. The sequence goes on from JZKD02S1775086.1 coordinate 247,164, forward strand.
GGCCTCCAATATCCCTATCAAATACCATGATGTGCTTTTGCTAAGAGCATGTTGCGCTTCTGCTAAGAGCACACTGCGCTTCTGCAAGTTTTGAGTAACCAACTTCAAGATGGGCTTCTGAAAAAATGGGAAATTTCAGCCTGGAGGAGTTTTGGGTTCATAACATACCAAAATACAATAACCTCTCTCATTTTTTTAATATAATTTATGGTTTGGGATATATTCTATCATCTTAGAGGCCTATGCTTTCAGAAAATAAAACACTATGTTTTCCCTGTTTTAGCCATATTTTATTTTCTTGTTTTCCTAACAACTGGAAGTGAATTTTTGAAAACCAAGAGAGGTTTTTATCAAGGATATATTAAAAAACAATAACCTCTCTCGGTTTCTAAATATACATTATGGTTTTGGATATATTCAATTCTCTTAGAGGCTTAGTTTTTCAGGGAATAAAACACTCTGTTTTTTCTGTTTTAGTCATGTTTTCTTGGCATGTTTTCCTAACAACTGAAAGTGAATTTTTGAAAACCAAGAGAGGTTTTTGTCAAGGACATATTAAAAAACAAAAACCTCTCTCATTTTTTACACAAGATTTACTTTCTTGTAGTTATAGGTGTCACTTTGATACCTATCTTTCACAAGTTCGCCAGGCCAGAATTGTTGCGCTTATGGGAAGTCACTTTTGGAACTAATTTTGTAGAGGTAAATTTGTTGTTTTGCATGGTTTAAAGGATAAAGGGTATAATATAAATCACAAGGCTTCCTAACATGTCATGAACAACCTCCAAAAACTCCAAACCCTCCAGTTTAAACTTAGAGAACATGAAACATTGAGTTGTCATTTACGCCATGATAACGTTGTCCTACAAGCCAAGATGAATTCTCTACAGCGTTAGGTTGATGATATTAACTGCCACCAATAATAGTCTCTGTATGCAATTGAAACACCACAAAAATCCTAAGTCAAAATCCCCCGGGCAAGAGGGAGATGCTTCTAAATCTAATCCACCCCCTCCTTCGCAAGTTTAGTCATAAAGGGCAATTTCTTTTTGTTTGCAGTGGGACCTGCAAAATCTTAGGTGTGGGGGTAATGTTGGGCCCAAGATATGATCACTTTTATGATGGTTATTATGCACTTTTTCCAAATGTATATATGTGTTTTTCATCTTTTCAAGGATATTTTTGAAGAATTGTATGATAAAACGGTATGATTGACATAAGGTATGTATGATTCATGTTTAATGATTGTATCGAGCATAATTTATCATGTTTTCATGCTTCCAAGGATCTTATTCATGTTTTTTGATGTTACAGGGAGAAAATGCACTATGTTTATGCTTCCGACACTCAGTCTGACACTCATTCCAGTGCCCGATCCGCCACTCCTTCCAGCACTGCGTATTGCACAAAAATGGAGGGTGACTTGGCGGTTATGGTATTGGCGGCCAGTAATAGGTGAATCGGGAATGTGGGTTTTGTTCATCCTTATCCCCTCCAGCTATTGACCTCTTGACAACTTGATGATTTTGGGTTGTTATGGTGGGTGATTATTGGCTTGCTCTTTTTCGGCAGTTAGGGTACCATTAATGAAATTTTCCAATTTTAGAAGTGGTTTGAACCTCCTGTGGTCGACCACTTAGCCTGTAAACATTATAAATACCATCGAGGTGGTCAGACATAAGCTAAGTATCAGATACATCAGTGTGATAGCTAGAAATACATTTTTACTCTGCTTTGATATTTTACATTGCCAGAATTATGCAAGAACTGTGTTTTTGAGTTTTCATGGTGAATTTATTTTACTGAGCGCGTGGTGTGCTTTTAAAAAGTGACCATGACTTGCTGAGGGGCCCACCAATAGTCTGGTAACTGTTCTTTGTGTTTGTTTATGTATTTCATAGATTAATTGTTCTCTTTATTTCCTGTAAATGCATTTCTATTTTGTTAATTAGTTTGTTGTTATAATTTAATTTGCTTTGACTCTCTTTTGCAGGTTAGTATGATGAATTGTGTTAGCATGCATTAATCTCATAGTTAGGAATGGATCTACAGACTCCTAGAATAACCCCATGTGTAGTTAAATACTAGATTATGTTTTTATTTATGACTTTAGAATCAAGTTTAAAACAGAGTTTTGAATAGCATAGAATAGCGTTTTAATTTGGGTTTTAATTGACAAGGATTTGATGGATGGATAGAGTTAATTCCAGTTTTTAATGATAGACTGCTTATTTCAATTTTATATAGATCTTGCTTACTTAGTTGTTTATTAATGTAGTTGTTAGTTTACTTTTCAATATCATAGCTTAATTTATGTTTTTAATCATTTCTTTATTGCAGTTTGAATTGTTAKWATAGATGTAGTATAGTTTCATTTTATGTAATTTCCTTTCTAGAATTAAATTGCAATTATATTTCTTAGTTAATGGTTGAATCTAGTTTGCTTACATAGTATAGAAGTACAATGATGATCTCGTTATGTTGTTGATGGTTAATAAATGAATATGCAGGGTATTTAACATTGTTTTGTCATGGCTAAACTCTCATTGGATTGTTTAATCCATACCTTTCATTTTGCCATTGAGATTAGTGTTGAGCTTATACCATTGGAATTGTTCTTTGTTGTCAAGTGTCACCGAGATATCATCTGACACCGAAGACATTCACACAACCACCAGCGTTACATTTGAGTGTTTCATAGATTAAAGATAGTTTCTTTCTTTTGTAGATTCGAAGAGATAGTTTCTTGTTTTCATAGATTAGAATATAGTTTTATTGTTGTTGTGGGATAGGTAGACTTTACTTTGATAGATTAGATAGTAGTTTGCTTATTATAGATTAAGCATTAGTTGGTAGTTCTTATTTCTTTCAATAAAATATATTTTCTTTCATGCATTAGAAATAGTTTTGCATTGAGCATTTAGTCCAGTTGCCTCTTAGATTTCCTTTCATGCATTAGAAATAGTTTTGCATTAAGCATTTAGTCCACTTGCCTCTTAGGCTAGATAGTTGTTCAATGAAAAGTTTTACTTTGATTACTTGCAGTAGTTAGTTGCCTTTGCTTACTTGTCTATTTTCTTTAGTAGGTTAGATAGTCGTCTTTTTCTTTAGTAGGTTAGTTAGGTGACTTTTCTTACTTGTCTTTTGCTTTAGTAGGTTAGTTAGGTGTCTTTGCTTGCTTGTCTATTTTCTTTAATAGGTTAGATAGGTGTCTTTTCTTACTTTTTTATTTATTTTCTTTCATAGGGTAGTTTCTCATTGAATGTAGGTTGGAAAGTTAAAATAGTTTTCTTTTGTCATTTGCTTATTGATATTCTTAGATAGTTGCTTATTGCTTATTGTTGAACTAGTTTTCTTTACATAGGGTTTTACTTTCTTTCTTAGGAACTATCCATCGATCCTTGGCCCAAAAGTACTTAGGTTACCTAGTTTCAAATTGCTTAGTAGGGTTTGCTCATTAGATAGGTTTTTCTTGAGTAGATTAGCCTTAGATATTTTCCTTCCTTTGTTGGACTATACTCCTACCAACCCTTCTACCTTTGGCATATAGTTTGCTACAACTCTAAGTTTACTTACCCTGGGTTGACAATTTAATTGAGGGGTTTTATTGTGTTTTTAGTGCATATATAACACCCATCACTCATCTTAGAGTTCAATCCTTTTTCAAGTTATTTGAAAACATTTTTTTTCCATTGAAATCTTTTGTTTTCTAGGTTGAAGACATCTTTGTGGTTGATTCTTTTATTCCTTGGGTGCTTGTTTTCTCCACCTTCATTCATTTTTTATTTCTTTGCAAAGTGTCATTGAATACTTTCATTTTGATTAAAAGCAAAAGTAAAAGAAGTGTCTCTCTTGAGTTTTAATGTGATTTGGAAAGAAGAAAACCAAATTTTTGCATCATATTTTCATAGTTGGAGTGTCTTGGTACATAGTTGAAAGAGGTTGTTTTTGTTTGGGATTTTGGAAAGATTAAAGTGATAGTTTGGCATTTCAAATTTTTTCCATTTGAAAAAAGAAAAGTGAAAGTTGCATGTTTTTGGGTGTTTATTTCTAGTAAGAAGAAAAATATACCTTCTCCTTCCTTCAGATAGAATTCATTGAAATAAAAATCTTTGCATCTCATTCTTTCTACATGATTTTGGAGTCGAGTCATCACATCATTAGTTTCATCTACGTACATCCTTTTGAGTAAAAATAGTTATTTAAATCAACCAACGCGCTAATAAAATTAACTAGACAATTTTTTTTAGTACATCGACAATAGCTTAGAGCTAGAGTCTTTGAACTAGGAAAAGTGAGTAAATTGTCCAAGACTACTACACAAGACTACAAAACACTAAATAGAGGGACAAAATACAACTATCATATAGGAATAGCTGGGAACCCCCTCTAACACCGGGGATAAACATCAGGTTGCATGCAGAAGAGAAGTAGATATTACCCCTCCAAAACTTGACCAATCATAGTGGAAAGAGCGTATATTGGGAGTTTTTCTCGAGTGTTACTGGTTCATTTGGTATTGGCACTTCATGAATCTCGAATTCGTTCGAGGTCCTCAGGAGTATTACCATTCCACTTGTCTTGATTCCTCTAAAATAGCTTCATAATTTGTTATCCTACCCATACATTAGGTCCGGAGGCCAACTACAAGTTGGTAACCCTAGTGGCCTTTCCTACGTATATACATAGGTGACTATGGGCAACTTCCCATGGTACTAGGCCAGATGTCGTATCACACATTTAGTAACCTTGGAGGGTAATCCCGCAAAACAAGGGTTTCTTGCACCAAAAAGGGATGTTATTTGAAGGTCAGGGTAAATGCTTTTCATATCTTGATAGATGGCTTGACATCCCATCTTCAGAATATCCTTCTATCTATTGTTGTTTGGTTGATTACCTGTAGATTTTTTATTAGGGGTGTGTTCTTTCAACATCTGTAGTTTTCCTTATAGATTATTATTTCTATTATACTTTCATCATGGCCAACCAACGTCTCTGAATATCTTGGAGAATGCAAGGGTTGGATCTTGAAGAACACAATCTTCCACAGAACCCTTCTAACGAAGGAACTATTAATGAAGGAGTTTCTTCTAAAATCATAAGCATATCTCCCCCCAAGGGAATAACCTAAAGGACTGGTTGAAACCATGGAAGAAGGTTTTCCCTCATCCATATGTACAATAGGAAATCTTCTAGCATGCATTCATCAACATATAACTCTACATATGGAATAGTGATCCCCCCACTTGATCTCGAGATAATCGCTCTAGCACACATTACCACCATTGGCACTTCTTCTTTGTGGGAAATGTCATTGACCCTTGTTACCTAGAATCAATAGATGGTGAGTACAACTTCTCTTCCCATATCACTGGCTGGACACTGGCATACACCAAGTGCATTACTTGTTCATCCTTTACAAACTCCATCTCGTTTAGTGTCTAGCAGTTCTCCTACCTCAAGTCCTATGACAAGTAGCTTTGTTTTTCCTCCACCCAATAAAGATGTTAACCCAATTATAGCTCCATAAATTATTCCAAATACACCTGGGGGCACATTACAGATGGAGGGCCACCTTATTTTTTAGTCCAGTACCCCGCTGGAGGGTAGCCTTCAACTATGGGTTAATTTCCAACTAGGGGGAAACCTATATTTGTAGGTCAAGTTCTAGTTGGAGGACACCCTTTGGTTGTGGGACAATATTTGATCTGGGGAAAAAAATAACCTGGTGGGGAATCTTCATCTATAGGATAACAACCACCTTGGAAACAACAACCTATTTGGAGCCAACAACCAGTTGGGGGAAAACCACTTGTTTGGGGCCAACCGCTAGTTGGGGGGAAACAAATTTTTTGGGGTTAACAATCAACTGGAGTTCAACAACTAGTTTTGGGACAATCCCACACTAGAAACCCACCTCACCCTTGGGGGCATAAATTTTCAACAAACTCGACAAGTCTTTCTAGTGGTCTATCGTATTTGGGAGTGCCATATACTCCATGGGGTCAACCGAATCTAGTGAGAATATCTCCACAAGGATCTTTTCCCACACAATCGATGAACCACATGTCCTCCACTCCCCAAGCCACTTAACCATATATGGGTGGACCATTAGGATTTAACATGCCATCCCAAGTCCTATTGGTACTCTGATGTCGCATCTGTATTACCAGTATTCACAATCAAACCGACAACTACCTTTTTTGGCTTGATTATATCTGCTAGATTTGTCATGTTTGACAAACAATCCCATACAACATGCCCCATTCTAGCCCCATATCCCTTCCAAACTAATGTCATACATCCAGAAATTCGACGGAAAACCTGGAGAAGATCCTAAAAACCATGTAATGAACTTCTGTATTTGGTGTTCTTCTAATTCCTTGATGGGAGATTCTATTTTGTTGAGACTTTTCGAGAGAACACTTATAGGTGCTACAACCAAATGGTATATTGATCTTTCGTGTCTCCTTTGTCGACTTTAATTCTCTTTCCCAGGATTTCCTTATGCATTTCCAATTGCCCATTCGGTATGAGACCGGTACCGAGATTTTTACCTCGCTTTGACAATCCACCCCCACTCATATTTCTGATCATAATCATGAATGGAGGCAGCGATGAAAATTGATTAAAGCCACTATTTTGGACCAACTCCTGGTAGTTTGGTTCACAAAGTCACTCCTACTTCCTGTTGCTAGATATGTCGCCATGGGAGGTGCTATAACCAAGGAGAAAGAGATCATTCATGCTCAATATTTAGACCTGGTATATTCCTATTCAAGGACACTATATGATATGATCCCTCATGCTTCTCGACCATTGAATGATCCATCAAAATCAGCTCCAGGAGCCAAGGCTGATGGCATAGTGGGTTCTGTAAAACTTCAGTCTGCGACACAATCGACTGGACAATAAGGCCATAAAACCTCCACCCCAGCCTCATCCTAGACAGGTACCAATACCAAATATGCTCCCTCTCTTGCACAAACCTTCAAGGTGAATGTGGTTCAATTTGTCTAAACAATCCATAGGAAAGAAGATAAACAAGGGTAAATCCAAAAAATATCTAACCAACGGGAGAGTACAAACACTCAAGACCCCAATGTTGGGGGGGGGAACAAAAGAAAGGTAAAATATCCTTGCATGCTATGTAAGGAGGAAAAATTCACCAAACACTTCCCCTTCCTTTCTGATATTCATCAATACCTTGAGAAAGGGGGATCTCCTTCCCAACCAACAGTATTAACCAATCATTTCCCCCAGCAACAACAAATGGTTTTACAAGTTCATGCACCCCCACCCGAGGGTAATGCAGAGTCCTCATCCAAAAATATTATGATGGTTAAATCTATGGTGGCATTATCCACTCAAGCAAAGAACTACGACTCCCAAGAAAAATTTAGTTACCAACCTAACGAGAACTCTGCAGAGTTCTCATTTTTTTGGAGGTCACATTTTTTTATCTCATTTTGAAAAGTTGTGCTACTGGTAGCACCCCCCTCCCTTTTTAAGTTGTATTTTGATATTTTAAATCTTATTATCCATAATGTATCCACATTATTTTTTTAAATGCTTATTTTTTCATCTATTTTCAAATTGTTCTAATTTTTATTTTTTCAACGATGTTTTTTAATCTATTTTCTAATTTTTCTAATTTTTTTTCAACGGTGTTTTTAATCATTTTTCCATGCTTCAACCAATGTTAAAACTTTGTATACCATTTACTTTTTTGAAATTAAGATTTTTCATATAATTTTATCTACTTAATTAATTTATGGTTACATAGTTTTTAAATATAGTGGAAAATATCATTTTTAATACATTTTTTAAGTTTACTTAAATACATAGAAAATAATTGTAGTTAAATAAATAAAAAATAAATACACATAAATTAAATGTAGTTATATATATATATATATATATATATATATATATATATATATGATAAATTAAAAACTAAAAAAAAAAACTAAGAAAAATAAAAGAATTGAAATTAAAAAATAATAATAAAAAGAAAATTTATATTAGAAAAAAAGATTAAATAAAAACTTTAAAAACTAAAGAAGAAAAGAAAACCAAAAAATTAAAAATATATATAAAAATTAAGAGAAAATGAAAAAAAAGGGTTAAAAAACAAATATATAACTCAAAAAAACTTTTAAAAGGTTAATATGATGATGATGATTAACGTCCACTGAGACCAAATTTCTCTATCAGATCTTAAGAGGGTAAACGATTACGTACGATTCTTTAGCATTTTGTTTATGTGCTTGAAAAGCATTAAGATAAGATTTCCAAGATCACCATACTTATGTTGAGTTAAGAGGTTAGGAAGGTTGGTAGTGTGACAAATATTTTGAAAATGAGATCTAAAATGGGTATTGGATGGACAACCTAAGAGAAAGTGATTTTCATCTTCAACCTTCTTAGTTTCAGAAAGGTGACACACTCTTTCATCCGATGGCGTTTTAGGAATTGACCAACATCCAATTTCACTATGGAACTCATGAGAATTTGTTCTTATCTTAGCAATGCTTATTTTTTTATTTACACTTGGCAAAACAAAAAGATAATTTTGATCTTCTAGATTAGGGTTGATTACATCCTTATAATACCTTAATTTTCTTTTGTCCTCTAACTCTTTATCACACCACATTTTCTCCTTAAATTTTGATTTGACGATTTTTTTAATAGTATCTTTATTCTGCAAAATGGTGTCTTCCATGATTCCCCAATAGTTTAGCCAAGACCGAACATCTTTATTGCATCCTCGCTTGAGTTGATGGTGGTTATGACTCGATTTTGAAGAAATTTTAGGAAGCCTCTTGTCTTCCATGTTGTTTAACTTGTTCTTATACATTAGGTATATAGTCATATCCATGGTCTAAATGGGGGAGAGGCTTGTTTCTAAGAGGAGGATGGGATAGGGTGTATTTCCTTTAATTTTGAGATTATAGGTTATAAATTATTTTGTGTTTGCTCTATTTTTCTCCATGATTCACGAGAGGTACTACAACCCAAGACTTCACATCCATAAAGAATGATAGGTGTAAAAATATTCTCAAAGAGGAGTTTCTTCTTATCCCAACTCCAAAGATCATCTGATTTACAATTGTTTTCAAGCCCATAATAAGCGTTCCATCCCCCAATAATCATTTTCTCAATTATATAATTCCAATTGAGCTTTTGGTGAATATCAATTCCAATATATTTGTATGAATTCACTTCCTCCAAGTTGTTGTTGTCATATACGAAGGTATCATAAGTGATCTTATTGGATTTAATAATCAGGGCCTTAGTCTTATCAATATTAATAGTCATACCCATATTGGAGAAAAAATCCTTGAGGATTCTTAGTTGGTTTTCAAGATCATGGGGAATCCTTTCCATAAGAACAATATCATCGGCATAAAGAAGAATATTGTTGACTATACCAGTGAGAATAGGGCTGACACAACCTGCTTTTTCCAAGCAATCTTCTAACTTGTCAATGTATATGCCAAAACGGGTAGGGGACAAGGGACAACCTTGTTTGACTCCAATATTGCAGTTAATCTCTTTTGACCAGCCCTAAGTGTTTTTAATCTTAGCAATAACATTCTCATACATCCTTATTGCAACAACCCTCAACTCGAGAGAAAATTTTATCTCTTCCAACTAGTCCAAAGGTTTTTCCTAGGAACAATGTCAAAAGATTTTCTAAATTCAACAAAACAACAAAAAGAATTGGTTTTAGTATTGTGGAACTCCTCTGCAATGATCCTAAAGTTAACAATATGGTCCAAAGTTGAATGATATCTCCTAAACCCGATCTGGCCTTTAGCTCTTTTACTGTTGTAACATCCTCGACCATTAACCCCACTACCAAGCAACACTACTATGCAGAACATTCCCATACATACATACATACATACATACATACATACATACATACATACATACATATATATATATATATAACATGCATATCATACATACTTAAATAGAATTAACAATAAATATCATTGCAATGGAATACATGATAATATTACAAGCATCACAGATATGCATTTTAATTGAAATTAAACACATAATGGTACTTATCTTTGAAACTATAGTAAATCCACCAACTACATGTAGACCTTCCACGAAAATCCCAGCCTTAGACCATGCTGCTCATCGCGCTCAGCAGTGGGTCACCCCCGAGCTGGGACTAAGCTCCACCCAAGGCAAGGGAATCCTAGACTAGGCTAAGGTTACAGGAAAATTGCATAGTGCAACCGGAAGGATTCTCTCTAGGAGCCTTCTTACGCCCACTACTCACGGAATCTCATTCCCCACATGCTTGTTCCACCCAGGAATATACACCTTCATAATCACAATCCATCGGTGCTTCACCTCCTTCTCTGGGTCTCGACAACATGCTGGATCAATAATTCTAAGAGTTTTGTAGCTGGTGGTGGAATCTCTCTAGGAGAAAACCACTTCCCAATAGACTTTGTCACCTAGAGAGAGATGCTCATAGGCTTGACAATATGCCTCTTCAACCACGGGATTGAAAACCCATTTCTTCATCCACTTTCGACTCAGTTCCTGCAAGGTACGGGTGACAACAATGATAACTAGTCAACACCACTCAGGAAAAATAGAAGGCTGCAACCGAAGAATGGTTCAGGTACGGACTTGGATCTACAAGGGCAGATAAGCTGGGTTCACAGGACACACAGGAGACACGACTCATTCCATGGGTTTTCCACTGGTTTTTAGAGCTGCGTGACAAGGAATCAACGCAGAGGTCGAACACAGACTCTAACGTTTCAAATGGAGGATGCGTTAGCTTCTTAGGAAAACATCATAGGTTGACCTCACGGTTTCAGGTTTCAGATTTGCGTGAGGTATGTAGAGATCGAACTCAGAGACCACACAGTTCATACATCGGACACAAGAATGGAGGACAAACCCCCATCATGGTTCAATTCTTGGGTTAAATTTCATGTGCTTGGGCTGACACATGTCACCCATGAAGCTGCATGCACTCCATCAAGTATGCGTTCTCTTTTCCAGGAACTTAGGATAAAAATATACCTTTCACACCACTTTGGAATAATAATAAATTATTATCTCAAGGAATTAAGCCCTCAAGATTATCCCCTCTTCCAACCTTTCATCCCCTTTTCTTTTACCCATTCTATGGAAGCTTAGTCCCCCATCACTCTTTCTTCATGGTCGGTCTACACGTAGTGATGTTTAATCTTTATTAATGTTCTTCATAATTACATATACAAAAACAATCTCCTGGACTTTAACACCTAGGCTCTCTAGCTTAATAAACACATAAGCCCACCAGCTTATATTAATATACACTTGGCTCACCAGCCTATAAACATAATTACAATTCAAAATTACAACTGGGGCTCTACCGGGGGATATTACAATCCCCTCCCCTTATTTTTGCACTGTCCTTAGTACAACTCTTTACACAACATCAACAATATTTTCAAAATATTCAAAAATATGCGGGTATTCTTCCCGCATAGCATCCTAATTCTCCCATGTCACGTCCTCAGGACTGTACCAGGTCCACTGGACCTTTACAAGCCATATGGCTCGATTATGGAGTTGTTTTCTTTTCCGGTCCAATATGCACACAGGATGCACTTGCAGGACACCTTCTTGCTCCACCTGAAGCACATTCCAATCGATAACATGATTAGCATCAGGTATATATTTCTTAAGCAATGAAACATGAAACACATTATCTACAGTCATGGATTCAGGTAATGCAAGCATATATGAAATTGGCCCAATCCTTTCTAGGTATTTCAAATGGCCAACAAAATCTAGCTGCCAATTTTGCGCAGTTTCCCAGCTTCAGGGAACTTCTATTGGCTTTCACTTTTAGGAAAACATGATCACCCACTTTAAACTCTCTGTGGGTTCTATTTTTATCAGTATAACTTTTCTGCTTGTCTTGGGCAACTTTCAAATTCTGCTTAATTTTTAGCATTTGTTCTTCCATTTCCTTGAGCAACTCTGGCCCAACCACTACTCTATCAACTAGATTATCCCAGCTTACTGGAGTATTGCACTTTCTTCCATAAAGTGCTTCAAATGGGCTCATCTTCAATGATGCTTGATACCCATTATTCTAGGCGAATTCTACCAAGTGTAGGTAGTCTTCCCATTTAGATGGTTTGTCCATCACATACATCCTTAGTATGCCTTCTATCACTTGATTCACCCGCTCTGTCTGCCCATCCTAGTCCTTCTTTGCATGCATCTGTACACACTACAAAGTCTTCATTCAGATATACAATCCTCAGGATTGGAGCACTAGTTAACAATTTCTTCAATTGTTGGAAGCTTTTCTCACATTCCTTTGTCCACTGAAATTTATTCTCCTTCCTTTGCAAGGAAGTGATAGGGTGAGCTATCCTTGAGAACCTTGCGATAAACCTTCTGTAATAACCATCTAGACCCATAAAGGATATGAATTTTGTCACGTTTTTAGGTGTTGACCATTCTCTGATGGCTTCTATCTTCTTAGGATCTACAACTATCCTGTCCTTTGAAATGATATGCCCCAAGTAATGGATCTGTTTTTGATAAAACGAGCATTTTCTCAAATTGGCATACAGTTGGTTCTCTCTTAGCACTTGCAACACCATCCTTAGATGTTGTTCATGCTCTTCCTCCGACTTGGAATACACCAGAATGTCATCCAGGAAGACTATGACAAACTTGTCTAGATAGTCCCTGACTACACCATTCATCAGGAACATAAAAACAACGGGTGCATTTGACAACTCAAATGACACCACTGTGAACTCGTAATGACCATACCTTGTTCTAAATGTGGTCTTGATAATGTCTTCATCCTTAATTATTACCTGGTGATATCCTAATCTAAGATCTATTTTCGAAAATATCTTAGCATCCTTCAACTGGTCAAAGAGATCATTGATCCATGACAAAGGATACTTGTTCTTAATAGTCACTTTGTTTAACTGTTTGAAATCGATGCACAATATCAACGTCCCATCCTTATTCTTCACAAATAGGACCAAGGCTCCCCAAGGTGACACACTTGGTCGTATATACCCCTTCTTCAGAAGCTCTTAAAGATGCAATTGCAGTTATTTTATCTCCGATGTACTCATTATGTAAGGGGCTTTCGACACTGGAGTTGCTCCAGGAATCAAGTTTACAGAGAATTCAATATCTCTCTTCAGGGGTAGCTCGGGTAGCTCCTGAAATACATCTTCAAACTCCTTTAGTATTGCATGATCTCCAATGTTTGAGACCTCATGCTTAGATGCTTACTCCACATGGGTTGAAAATAATTGACAACCTTTTCTGTAGCACTTCTTCAATTGCATTGATGATATTTCTCTAATAGAAACAGTGTTGGGAATTCCTCGGACTGTTTTCCAATTTCCTTCCTCATCCAGGAAAGTGAATGCCTTGTTACGATAGTATAGGATGGCATGGTGTTGGTCCAACTAGTCCATCCCAACTAGACAGTCATAAGAACCTAAAGGAAGAATTTTCAATTCAGCCTTTGTGCTCAGTCCATTCATGTCCACTGGACAAGACTTAACTAACTCAGTGACTTTCCTCTTGGTTCCTTTAGCCAACTTCACTAACCAAGAATTTTCATGTTTTCTTCTCGACAATTAAAAACTTTCCACCACTCTACGATCTATATAACTATGGCTAGCCCCTGAATCAATTAAAATAGTAAAGGCATGGTTGTTGATCATACCTTCCACTTCAATCATGTGCGGCTGATATTCTTCTTGCTTGTTGTCCAGGGCTACATAGATTCTTGGTATTCTACTGTCCATGTCTTCCATTGTTTCATATTGCTGAACATTATGTATGGCTCTCACTTCGCCATTTTTATGGGTACAATCTATGTACTTGTGGTTCCCTTGACAACCCCAACACTAAATGGGTGTCTTCCTTGACCTTTGTTCCCCTACATCATCCATTCTCGACCCTCTAAATGGTGGCTGACCTTGAGTATTGTTTCTAAAAAAGGAAGGTTTGTTTCCCTTCTACCTCAACTCTTTCTTAAACTTCTTTTGGTTATCCCAACGGACAGGGAATATTACCTAGCAATATCACTATCATTGCATCTTAACTTCTTGCCCCAAAGATTAATGCTGGGGCATCACTCCTAGTAAAAGCAAGGGATATCGGAACAGAGGGCAATGTACATCGCGCTTTTGCTTCCCGCCGGAGGAGTATGCAGCAACCATAGATGGGGATGAAACAGCCCTCGTATCGGTATCTGTACCCCAAAAAGAATCATAGTAGGGGGGTTCTCTATTAGATCAGTTTTTAGTGCTACCCACAATAAGAAGAAATAGGGCAATTAATATAATAATAGTAGGGGACAACATGATTAGAAAAAAAAGGGTCTTAGATGGCTCGGTTTCATGTGGTCGTTTCAATTCATAATAGTAGGGCTCTCTAGGAATGGTTGGAATCTGAAGCCCTATCTATTGAATAAAGGGAGCGATCCTATAACGTATGTAAGAAGGCGGCGAAAAAGCTTTCTAAAAAGTAGACTTTTCTCTTTTCTACTCATATAATCATTTTTCTCTTAGTTTTTTCCATGGTCTTAGGGTCATCGTACTGGATCTTGTCACTAATGGAAGGTGGCAGTCCACTTAGATACCTTTGAATATTGACAGTCCCATATTTGATGAACGGAATATACTTCAGCAATTCCAAAAATCTTTGTTTGTATTCATCAATGGTCATGCTGCCCAGTTTGAGTTCAAGGAACTCTTTCATCTTTCTGTCGTAGTATCTTTTAGTTAAGTATTTCTTCTTGAAATATCTCTTGAATTATTTCCAAGTGATATCTTTCTCTCTAATGTGATGCACCTGCACAAGATGATCCCACCACATGGATTCCTTTCCTTTTAGTTGATACATCACAATTCTTCCTTCTACATGAGAGGAATAATTCTATAGTTGGAAACATTTCCTCATGCCAAGCAACCATGTCTCGGCGTCTTCCTCCTTCTTATGTTCTCCATCAAATGTAGGAGGGTTAATCTTGTTCATTTCTCCCTTCAGTTCATCCACTCTAGATCTATTGTGCTTTCTGGTAGGAGATGGGCTTGAACCACTGTGTGCCCTCCTCTTGGAGTGACCTTGGGAGTGATGATGATGTCTACCAACACTCCTTGGTATTCTTCCTTCAGAAGTCTGTTGACTCCCTATTTTGATAGAGTCTCTCTCCTTGTCCAACTTCTTTTCTATTCTCTCCAGAATCTTCATCAACTTTAAGTTGAATTCTCCTTGTTTCTCCTTTGCTTTCATGAGCTTTCTGCTATCTTCTCGATGATTTTGGGCATATTTATGCAATCTTGCAATGATTTTCATCATATGCTCTTCCTTATCTATCTCTTCTCCATGCCCATTGGAGTTCAACCCTTCAACTCCCAAATGAACATCCATCCCTTTAGCTTCATTCTCTGAACTGGAATCATTATGTGCCTCCTCCATTTCTCTGCACTTAGTGGAAATTCAATGTGGTCCTGACATTCATTGAACTCTGCAAACACAACATGCAGTCAACCAAAATTTGTCGGGCCATCATTCCTTAACAATTCCCACAACATTCGTAACCAACTATGATTCAAGAAAATGTTTAGATTTCATGAATTTTTCTGAGCTCTGCTTGACTTTGTAACAATTTCAGGCCTCAACCCTTTTCTCTTAGCCCCATCCCCTACGACCATGGGTTGTGACCAAGCGCTAGATCTATAGGCATTTAATCAGGACTTCGTGTTCCAAAATCTTCATAATACATCACAACAGGCTCTCGAAGTTTTGAATTAATGAACTCGCGAAGTAGGGTGGATCAATGGTCCACATATACCCAGCATCCAATGGATGAAACTTGTTGTGGAACCTTAGGTGTCTGAGTTCTGAGACTTCAGGACTTCAAAGCTTCAGGACTTCGGTTTCCAGAAGCTTTCACGTTTGCTTCCCTTTCGATCTTCCGAATTATGAACTTTCGACTTCTCTATCCTCCGGCCCACATAGTACAGTTGTCACCAACTAAGGCGATGACACGTGGTATGCCTATAAAGGTCCATGTCACCACAGGCGATGTCATATGGCCCCACCATGTCTACCCTTTCACTTTGAAACTTCGGGCTTCAGAGCTTCAGACTTCTGGAGTTTCAACTCCTCTATGCTCGCTTTTGCCTGGAGCACTTTCTCCTGGAGTTCATGATATACCGACACATGTCCTCCTTCATGATCAACGACTAATACTGACTTCGACACTTTGTCCTTTAGTAGTTTCAAACTCACAACACTTGCCTCCTTAAGAAGTACTTCCACCCGAAGTACACGATCTCTTGACGCATGTCCTTCGCAACAGATGGTTGTGATCTACTTCGAGACTTCAAGAGTTTGTCACACTCCACACTAGAAATCCTCCAAAGTGATTTTCCTTTTCCTTCCTGGACACATATCTAACATTTGGGATATTTTCCTACGATCTACCTTTATATATCTCCTTCAGAAGTTTATGCCTCAGTGCATTCCACTTCTCCCGATTGTTGAATTTCGAAAGGTTTCCAGGATAATGTTCCTACACCTTCTCCAGATCTGATGGTCATAAAGGACTCTCCTTTTCCAAAATAGATCCTACAACTCCAACACACCAAGTGTTGATCTCTCTCTCTCTCTCTCTCTCTCTCTCTCTCTCTCTCTCTCTCTCTCT
>JZKD02S1775086.1:285734-311148 GCA_000966675.3 Picea glauca
CAGGGGCGATGTCGGGCATCGCCCCAACACCAAGTGTGGGCTTAGCCCAGGTTTTTTTTTTCTTTTCAGACTCCCTAAATATGAAATGACAAACTCGAGCATTTTCTTTCTTGGGCTCGTTAAATCCACAAGATTATTTATGGATTTTTCTTTCAGATCTTTCTAGACTCCTTAAATATCGAAAAGACCGTTGAGCACCATTCTTCGCCCCGGGCTCGAGAATTAATCCACGGGTGAGAATATCGAGCACACTTTTATTTTCTTTCACGCTCGTTTCAAACATGAAATAAAGAAAAAGAGTGGGGCCTTTTACATCTAGTCATCCTCACAAATGGCAGTTATTCATTAAGTCACCCTTGACAATGCACTTGTTTTGTGTATATGTCCAACAATTGGGTTATCCATTGTCTCTAATTTGTTACCATCTCCATGAGTTCTCAGAATCTGTCGACTGGTTACTCTTCCATTCATCTATGGAAAGTGTTTTGGTCATTATCAAGTCTATGTTGCCAAGTCAAGTTATTTTTTGTGTTGTTTTGTTCAAGGTAAGTTAGTCGGTGTCGACTATTTTCAGTCCTTTAGCGCATTAATCCTGGTCATCCCTGTGTCAGTTATGCTCTAATGTTACACTCTTCACACCATCTAACTTTATGTGTTTCATGTCGATTGATGGGGGATACATCAAGGCCAACAATTAGGTCTATGTCCAACAATTGGGTTATCCATTGTCTCTGATTCATTACCATCTCCATGAGTTCTTGGACTCCACCAATTGGTTACTCTTCCTATTATATATGGCCATTGTTTTGGTCATTAACGAGTAAATGCTGCCAAGTCAAGTTATTTGTCATTTTTTTTTTTCAAGGGAAGTTAGCTTGTGTCGACCATATTCAGTTCTTTATCCCATTCATCTCGGCCATCCCTGCATCAGTTGTTCTCTACCATTACACTCTTCATACCATCTACCTTTATATGTTTCATGTTGATTGATGGGGGATATATCAAGGCCCTCATTTGACGGATTTCATCATGTCGACTCTAGATCATTATCCTATATTGAAATCTAGAAACTAGTTAGTACCTTGGGATTCGTAGACATCAGTGGCATATTTCCTTGCATTTAGACAGTGGGTTTACATCATTGACTCATGTTGAATGAATCTACGAGTGTTCGACTTCAACTCATTTATTCACACCTGCTATATTGTACTAGGTATCATGGGATCCATAATCATCATTGATGGGTTCACTCACATATGTTAATGGTATACATCAATGACCATTAATCAGATGGTTTTTACCATGCTCGACCTCAACTCATTTATTCACATGTTTTAGATTCATAACATTGGGATTTGGGAACAATACCTTGGGTTGGGGTCACCACATTCCTTGATGGATTTCCCTCCCAAGTTGTGATGGAGTTATTCATGAGTACTTCAGAGATCGCTCGAGCATCCAGTCATCTCACGAATTTGTATATCGTGACATAGATCCACATTTGTATTTGGTCATGGCTATGTTTTCACTTGTGACATGGATCCAAAGTGTATTATTTTGTGGCCATGATCCAATTTTTTGTGTCATGCATGGATCTGCAGTGTAATATTTTTGCGGCTATGCTTAGTTTTTTTTACCAAGCACGGGTATGTCTGCCTCGAGGATGTTATTATTATGCGATATCGATGATATTTTATTTCCAGGTTCCTTCATCCAAAGCTCAGTGATTTTGTTTGTAAAGTATTTCAGCCCTCAGACACCTCTTCTAAACTCACACTTTAGGGGGAATTTGTTATAAATTTATTTTCCACCTGATCACCTGATGGGCATCATCTAGAGGTTAGCAGTTTGAAACACTGAATTATACCACTTTTCCCCTGAGTATGCAGTACCTTTTTTCCTAGTCATTGGTTGTCCCTTTACATCCTATGACCAATTATTGTTGGTCACTCCTTGTCCTCTTTCAAAGAGTGATTGGTTGCTCCCTGCAAGAATACAAGGCGTGACCAGGTTTGTTACTCTCTATTTAGGATTAGTTTACATGAGATGAGATTAAACCTCATATTTTTCGTGGTTCGAACTTGAGAAGCGTGTTATCTTGGGCATCTAGATCCTATCTAGATTAACCTTTGATCTTATCTCTATTATACTATATATTGAGGGTTTCTCATGGGAAAAGAGGGGAGAGAAAGGAGAAAGAAAACTTATATTGGCGGTTTGATTACAGAGTTTGGGCAAGGAACTTAGGAAAGGACTACATCAACTTCCTTGATTGTAATTTGTAATCCATTTGTCCATTAATAGAAGATCTACAAGATTTTCCTCCTTACTTTATTGTATGTAATTGTTATAATACTTGTAGGGAATTGATATTCTTATGTTATATCAATAGATCTATTATCCATTTATACATGATTCATTTGATCTTGTGAAGGGTTTCTTTGTGTCTCTTTGTGTGCATATCCATGTTGGTAAGAGCGAATGGAATCTTTGAGGAAGCCCACAACTAAGGAGTGTGCAGGGACAACCGTCAGATCATCGGGTAAACCTTTCATTTCATCAACTCATAAATTATTTTCATGTATAATTTATATCTAGGATAATTTGTTGCTTACATCTCTATTATATCTTAGGTCTAGGAAGATCCTAAGGGAGGTAACTCCTACAAGGTTCATTTACCCTACAAAAAGGTCCAAGAATCAAAACCTGTAAACAAAATCAAACCAGACAAAGCAATTCAATAAGTTCCTTGCGCATATGTGTGTGTGTGTGTGTGTGTGTGATGAATAAATTTCGACCAAGGTGCTCGATGACCAGGTTGCAGAGGATTAAAGGAAGTTGTGGCGAAGGGTCTGTGAACAAAGAAAGCATAAGTAGTTGATTGTTGATCATTCAACAAGATTAATGATACATATGTGAAGATAACAAAGAAAAGGTGAAAGACAATATCCCGCATGCACCATCGAAATTAAATTCAACGAGTTTACAATGAACAAATGAAATATCTTAGCTTGAATTTAAACAAAAGAGCCATGGAACCGTGTGAAAAGGAGCTAACTTTTAGTGCTATAGTTTTTGTTTGTATGTTAATAATGGATGGTTGAGATTAAATCTTAGATCCAAATCTAATAAGATCCATGGCCAGAAGCAATCCTAAATTCATAATCTGATGCAATGGGAAAGACTTTTAGAGTTTGATTTTTCAAAGTATTTAGCTCAAATCATCATGAGAAAATCTGACGAAAGAATCTCTAAATCAATATGGATCGTTGATCTATCGAAACAATAGAGAATTAATATGAATTGTTGATCTATCAAATCCATATCTATCATGGAGGAACGTTGACAGAGTAATTTTCACTCTGATATGATGGTACCGAAAAGGAATATTCCTCGATGCTCTTACATTAGAGTGTTTGAACGTAAGAATGCATTGGGATTCCAACCAGAGACTCTAACTGAGTGTGAGTGAGCTCATATGCCACATCAACTTCCATGTCAAAGCCACGAAAGCAGAAAGGATGAGGCCATGTGTCAGAGCGCAAAGTCAACAAAGTGTATGAAGAAGAGTTGTAAGTTGTGATGATGTTAGCATGATGTTAACTTTTATGTCAGGGACATGAAAGAAGAAAGGATGAGGCCATGTCAGGAAGACAAGACAACACATCATGCAGCATATCGGTATCGATGTGCAAGCCATAAAAGTGTTTGAGTACAAGGTTGCACATAAACTCTTAATCAATAAGAACCGTTGATCTATTGGAGCTGCAACAAGGAGATATGGATCATCCATTGGAGAGGCTTTGATCGAAGTAGATTAGTTGAATGCAGTGGAGGCACTCCGACAAAATGGATTAGAGGATAAATCTGGATCGTTGGTCGGTGTGAAACAAGATGCGATGACAATTGTAGATTTATGTGGGTCCCACTTGATCAATTAACATAGAAATGAAGAAGACAAGTGTTAACCACCAGGTAACTTGGAGTGACGACATGGAATTGAACCGATGATTATGACAGATCAACGACGAAGTATGATCCATTGGTGATTATCGATCATAAATAATCAACGCTAGAGTTTGTTTAGTGTTCAAAGTATAAATAGAGGAGTGACTCAACCCAGAGAAACATTAGTAGTACGATACAAAGGTTATTGAAGAATATTCCACCACAACCTCAATCAACGTGCCGACAACAACAACCTAGAAACCAATGGTTAGAGTAAAATAACCCATGGTGGATATTAAATGAACAGAGTCCAGATCAAAGGTTTCGAGAGAAGACTCATGGCAACACACTATTTGGAGCAAAGGTTTAATATGGGGTCCAATATCGTCATATTAGAACAACTGAAGTCATGTATTTTCTTTCAGAAGAAAACATCGAAAATGATGTGATAAGCATCATGGCATAGAACATGTTCCTATGGAGTGTTAGTACCATCATATGAGAGTTGAGAATATCATCGAGGAATAATATATCATTGGGCTAAGGACCAAGAGAAAATTTGGTGACAATGATGTTAAGTGACGGTGATGAATGGTGGAGATAGACCCTCCGATCAAATCAATGACTTTGATAGGCTCGGTGGTCCCAACAAATACAATCACAAATCAATGGAGGAGAATGAATCGAGATCTATATCGGACAACATATGAGTTTCAAGGACTAGTGAACTAGATCGCATGCAGAGATCAGATTTCATGGAGGGTCTTGTAGCCCGATTTGAAGTATCTTTGAATCATGATTTTGAGGAAGTTGGAGTTGACCCCCATGAATTTTTTTTTTGGAAAAATCCCTATGTACATGAGTTGTATAATAAAGTTCCTGAATATGTTTTTGAAAGTGTGGAAGTGTGTGTGATGTGTGAAGTGTGAATAAGTGAGGAATTTATGTTTGCAACAAAAGCATAGAGGCGATAAATATTTGAGGTTTGATGATACAGAGAATGAAGCATGTTGGAGAGGTATTCTGAAGCAAGCTATGACTTACAATTTTTTCAGGGTGGCAGGGTGGAGCAATGAAGGAAATTGGTGTATCCTACAGGTTGGTTCCTGTGAAAACTAAATCTATGGGTTGGTTCCCATTATATGAGTTGGTTCTTAGCAAGGGGATTGGTGTCCCAGGTTGATTCCTGCAAAGATTATTGCAGATTGGTGTCTGTTATAAGTTGGTTCTTACAAATTTTTATATAAAGAAAGTTTGTGTGGTTTTCTCCCATTTGGGTTTCCACATTAAATCTCTATGTACTGTGAATTTCATGAATACCTGTTGGTAAATAATATATTTTGAATAAAAAGAAGTTGTGGTAAAAGAAAGTAATAATTACCATGTAATATTGATTCACCCCCCTCTCAATATTCCAACAACTACTTCTTCTCCTTTTGACTATGTTTGGATGGTTTATATTTCTCTCTCTTATGAATTTTTAATGGGATGTCCTCCACGCCCTTTCCTCCTAGGAATCAATGCAGTTACAGGATGAAAGAATCACCAGCTCTGATACCACTGTAATGTCCCCAACTAGGATAGGTGGGAATATTATGTTTACTTATCCAAAAAAAATATTTCTCCTTATGTAAATGTGTCAAAATTTTGCATTGAAGCTACTTTTAACTTCTTACAAATAGTTTCCTCATATGGGAATATTGTCAAACAAAGTTGCATGCATCCATTACACATAAATTAGAGAAAATAACCATGGCATCTTATTATGGTGTAAGCCCCCAACAATATCAACAATACAAAGATATATAATGGTTGTAATAACAATTGCACAATACTCATAATCACACAGGTCTAATGGTTGCAAAACAACTACAAAATCTACTAACAAAAATAATACAAAGAAAGCCTAGAATGATGCCAATCTATGATGTCCACTGCTTCAAGGCTCTCCAAGCCCTACAATGATATTCTCTAGTAGTGTCCGGTCTCTGAGAAACCTTCCAAACCCTCCAGTAACCCCCATGTATCCAATCCAAATGGCCTACTACAACCTCGATCGTAGAGGTCCTCGTGGGATGATTATTGTACGTCTAATAGGGCCTCACAGGACACCTTGTACTCAAACCGCGAGGATTCCCTCAACCACGGTTTCTTTGAAACCCTCCTATCACCTACAAAATTATGGATCAACCTCTTCCATAAAATCTTTGCAAACTTTCTGCGAAAACCTCCAGCTAAACATAAACCTCAAACTAAAGCTCCAATGGAAATCCTAGGTGGACTCCCCTCTTGTCTAGCCAGGGTGGATATTGCACCACCGAAACCAAACTATAGTAGTGGAAGGGTTTTGCTAAACCCAAACGAAATAATGGCTCCAAGAGCACTCCAAAATGAAAGATCAAGTCATAATGGCAAAGAGAAGGTATACCCCTCTATTTATCCTTCCTTTGGGCCTTCTAGATCTTTCCCTTTTTTTTGACCAAATCAAATGCTCACTTTATTTTCCCTCCAATTTCATTTAAATATAATTATTTAGTTTTATTTAATATCAATTTAGGATTTGTCATTCTTTTAACCAAATAAACCTCCTTGACTCCCTTGTCCTTGATGACTATAGACTACAGGAGTTGTATAGTCTATTAAGCCATCCTTCGTCATGATCAATGGGAAGGGGACATTACATATCTTGACATTCAAAATTATTAAGGGGGGAATATCAACATTGAAAAGGATTTTGTAGTGTAGTATAATATTGTCTTCAATTTTAAGACACAAAGGAAGAGCATAGGGTGTCCTTGAAAATGTGTGTGGATCATATGATACCATAGAATATTTATGATGTCTAGGTATGACTTTGTTTTAATCTTTTTAAAATCTGGTCAATAACGAGTTATTATGGGGGTTTTCATGTTTTGGGTGATTTTTTCATCTTTTTAGTATGGTCAATAACGAGTGGTTATGTGGTTTTTCATTCTTTTGAATGTTAAAAACCCTCTCTTCATTGGTTGTTAGAGCTAGGAATAGGCAACGAAAAGTAAGGGGCAATTAAATAAAATAAGCAACTACATTATTCTCAAGAATACATGATAACTACAAAAGCATCAAATAATGGATTCAATTTTTTAAATAACATTCAAACACAATTTCGGGAGAAATGAGTAACAAATGATTTATTTTAACAGAAAATAAAATAAAACATACAATATATCACTTAGGGAGAGAGCTTGCAGTAGGTGAGATCCAATATTTTCCTTGGATGAGTCCTTTTAACCTCCCCATTTAGAATCAATCTCAATCAAGTTTGATGAAGTTGGACAATATCACCCATTGTGAATGATCACTTTGGAGGACAAATGAACAACAAGAGGGTAAGAAAACACAAAATAGGTGAATAGGAGCAATGGATTCCTCACTCTTCAGTTATATTTCTCCACTATAGCCCTACCAAGTATTCCTTCTTCTTAATGATGAGCAACGACTTCTATTTATAAGAATAATTGAACCTCCAATCTAAATTAATTCCCATGTGAATGCTCCTCATTAAAACATGGGCATCCATGTGCCTAATTAGACCTCAAAGAAGGCCAAAAGACTAAGTGTTTGTGAGATGGGAGGCTCAAGTTGGTCTATATATAATGACTTTGTTGTTTCAAGATGTCCTTAGGCATTTATGAGCTATAAAGTAGCGATTTTATAGATTTATAGGGACCGCAAGAGTATCAAAGCTTTCTTAGTATGACTAATGTGAGTATCAAAAAATATATTGCACATTCCTAGGAATAGTCAACTAAAAATTTTACTTTGATTAGTGGGATTTAAATAGCCTATAAATCATGTAATTAGTTGCATTATTTAAATTATGTGTAGATTTGTAATATTTTCAATTACAACCACTTAAATGTCAGATGAATGAAATTAAAATAATAATATTAATCACTAAGATTAAATACTTTCTTGACCAATTTACCAAACTACTTAAAAGTTATAATACCATATTTTTTTTTTCAAAGAAAGTTTATAATACAATACTTATAACAATTGATTAAGAAATCATTTTTTTATAACTTAAGAAAAATTATAAAATAAAGTTTATCTCCAAGGCAGGAGACCTTGAATTAATTACAAGTGAAATGGTGTTTAAACAAAGTAAAAAATAAAGTTCATAACCAAGGTTGGAGACTACTGTCGATTACAAAAAGTTAGGAGATCCATTATGTGATTAAACATCTCTTACAAAAAGTTTGGAAATTACAAGCGAGTGCGGGATTTGTTAAGTGATCGAACATATCTTACAAATGTGGAATAAACAAAGTATATTCAATGAAGTTTTAAAGGCTAGAGTTGATTACAAGTTATATGCTTTAACATCACCCACATAAATCTCTTTGAAGGTGGTGGGCGAGAGTCCTAATTCGGGGTTTCTTTATTGACTGTTTGTGCCTCATTATTTCTTCCCTGATAACGTTCACATCTACCTTCATTTAGCTGGTCCGCCATTGCTGATCGCGGTCAGCATTCTTCTGAAGATTGCTGTGTGTCAGTGCTTTTGAAACTTTTTGCCGAATTGTTTCTTGGTGTATCGCTTTTCMGCATTTTTTGGTGTTTTTTGCTGGCAACAGCGTTCACTGTTTGGACTGTTTTGTRYTTCATTTCWTTTGRCTTGAGGTGCGTGCTTCCCTCGACACCTGGTATTGGCTTGACAGACCTGGTATTCGGCTTGACAGAGTATATGTAAATGATTTTATATTTTTATAATATAATATCGAGACATTTTTCTTTGGAAAAAAAAAGTTATATGCTTTAACATATCTCTTCATTGATAAATGAAATCTAAATGTAAGGCTATCCACTTGTCCTAACCTTTTATGTTATGGTGAATAAGGTATTAAGTTATTTGATTCCATTGTGTTTGGAAAAGGGATAGTATTATTCCAGGAAACTCTAATGGAAATAATTGTTGGCCTTTGGATAAAATCTTCTATTCAAAACGAAACTTAAAGATTATTAAACCATTCTTAAGGTGAAAGGTTGAAAATTTATAGTTGGATAATTTTTAATGAGCATTTGGTAGATATATTTTGCCATGGCTAAACTTTTAAGATCTTATTTTTACCTTATCCAAGTTAAATTTAAAGGTGTATGTGTAATTCAAAGCTTCTACATATCATAAGCCACTCCTAAAGTGGAAGGGTGATAATTTTTAGTTTAATGCCTCTTAGTGAGTATTTATTTTATTTGTCACTTATTTTGTGAGAAGATAATGAATTGTTGGCTAAAATTTCTGATTTTTAACATTGAAAGATAATAATTAAGATTATTCCATATTGTATTGATATTGTTGTTAAAGATGGGATATAATGACCAAAGATAAAACATTGAAAGATAAAAATTAAGATTATTCCATATTGTATTGATATTGTTTTCAAAGATGAAATACCATGACCAAAAATAAAAAGGAGAAATTTAGATGGAGTAAAATTGATAAATTTGTGTTGGATCAAGTTAAATGCCTAGTACCAATTTTTTTTTTCTTTCAATAACAATGTCCAGTGTCTGAAGAATTGGTGGAAAGATTGGTAATGAAATCTATAAGGTAATAAGTTATTTGATGGTTAGTATTATTTTTCCCAAAAAGAGTGTAAAATGGTTCTCTGAACAAAGCCTATAAGATAAAGTCTAAATAAACTACTTATCATTTTAGGCAACTATCTAGAAATCTCATTTGGAGACAAAGAACGTGTGTTTTTCCTAATCCCTCCTCATTTGGAGACAAAGAAGATGTGTTTTTCCTAATCCCTCCTCATAAGAGGCTTGCCTATTAACCATTATATTATCCATTTGGGAATTCCAAGTCCAAAACACTAGTTATTTATCAATTTATAATCACTTGAATACATCTTCTAGTTCTACTCTTCACCAAATATGTTTGGGAATTGGTGAGGGCATTTTGTGTTCATATTTCTTTGATCATATTTCTAGGAAAACTTCCCTTTTAGGAGACACCTTTACCTTACGCTATTGAATTTATCCTAAGTGGAAGCTTGTTAGTTTATAAAATTTATTTTTTATTTGGAAATGATTACCTTTATCTATTGAATTTCAGTTAACTGTTAAGTTATAAATTGTATTCTTGATGTGGAAAGTGGGGAATGATATTATTTTTCATAAAACTTTAGTAGTTAGATTTTTTTAGATTGGCAATGTGGTTTTCTATGATAATAATTATTTGTAGATAATGGTGTAAGCTCAAAAACTTAGCATGTCGTTTCCTACCTCTTTTCATTCCTTGAATATTAGGACAACCCCCCTTGCATCATGGGTATCATGAGTTAGGCGCACGTTGTTTTCCATCTCTAATGCCCTTCTTCATTCTTAGCATTGACGTTGAAATAATGGCTAACCCAAACATAAAAGGCTTGTCATGCAATGGACATGCACTGAATGTTTTTCCATTGTTGACCTTGTAGCAATTACGTCCTAACTCTCAAGTCACAAATGGGTGGTTGGGTGCACCTCACAATAGGGTTGACAACAATTCTCCATTCATTGAAATAGTTTTTATGGTAGCATCATTTTCTATTCTTGTAATATTAATGTATTTCATTTTATTTTTTACATGTAATCTAATATTATCTTTGCCGATCTCAAATTAAACACTACATGGGATGGGCTCTCATTAGAAGCCTACTATGGAAGCTGGTCAAAAAAGGCTCTCCACTCACTAAATCTCCCTCCTATGGTCTGCTGGTTCATGTGGCTTGAAAGAAACAAAAATATTTTTAAAAATAGGACTCCATCAGCCAACACAGTGGCATTTAAATCGCTTGGTTTGTACAATTCTAGGACAACTATCCACCCAAGAAAAGAGACCAAAAAGATCAAGCTCAAGATTCTCACTTCGGAGGAGACTCCCACATGCCGGTTCGATGGAGCGGCTCAAACAAATGGCATGCAGAGTGGTACAGGGGGATTGATTTGTATCTCATCAAACACTCATTGCAGATGGACTTTTAACTATGGCCAGGGCACCAACACCATGGAAGAATTATTGGGTGCCTAGGCCACTCTCCACCTGGCTTCTAGACTAAATATCGATACACTTCTTCTGTATGGGGATTCCCGTATAGTCATAGACTGGTTGAAAAACAAGGGCAAGCTACAGGTTACTGCTCTCTTGGGCTAGAAGGATAGGATCAGGTAGCTTCAATCAACTTTCAGCAAGTTCATCTTCAAACATACCTACCGAGAAAACAACAAGGAAGCCGACTTACTCTCAAAGGCAACACTCCAGAAAAAGTCAGCATCATCACCTACAATCTCTGGGTAGATGGGCATGAGCCCCCCCCTCATGTTCTAAAGTTATTTTAGGATGGGTGCTTGTTGCGAATCAGTGATCCGCTCAGACTTTTAATATATTTCTTTGCAGAGCACAATTTTTAAGCAATTTCATGGACTTCTTCATCCCTTTTTTAATCTTGTGGGATTATCGGACATGCTCCTTATATTAGCAATTTTTGCATAAACTATTGATGGTTGACAGAGCTAGGAAGGCAATGAACAACATAGATGGTACAACTTTTCTCTGGATTTGTTTTTCTCGAAATGTAACTTCTCGATAAGAGAACTATAATTATATTTCAATATAATTGTGAAATTTTTCTGTGGAAAAAAAATGTAATCTAATATTATTTTTAATTTATATATTTATAGAGTAATATTTTTATCAATTGTTATTTAACATATATTTTCACAAATATTGTAATATTGAAATTTTAAATAGAAAGTGTTTTTGATTTCCTTTTACAAACTACTTGAAAAATGATCATGTATAAAATTATCAATAAGCAAAATGAAATATTTTATATTAATTAATTAATTTTATATTTACATGTTCATGGTAATATGAAATATTTACCGTTACATTTTCAAAATTTAGAGTTTATAATGAAATATTTTATATTAATAATTAAGTTTGTATTTACATGTTCATGGTTTCAGTGTAATATGAGTATATGAGATATTTTAGAGTTACATTTTCAAATTTTAGGGTTTATAGGTTTACAATTTTGAATGTTTATATTTAAAGTTTGCAGCTTGGGTTTTGTTTTCCATGTTATGGAAAATGAAAATAGAAACATGGAAAATGAGGATATTAGAAGGAAATAATTAAATAAAAAGAAACAAAACGTGCGTGGAAATTCTCGTCGGACTGAAAATTGCGAGGTTTTTACAATCGTTGACTTCGTTCTGGATGAAATAATTCGATTAAATAAGTATTTTGTTTAGTTTAGTTTTTTTATGTCTTGAAATTGAAAAAAAATAAAATTTAAAAACGCATTCCAATATTAAAAAGAATAAAAATGAAACAAAACTTCCCCGAATGTCTCGTGATATTCGGGGATTTAGGGCATTGACAATGACTCTTCGACCAAAATGGTATTTGGTAAAACTTGTATTTTTTATTGGTTTTGATCGAACACTTGGTTTTTTAAATTTAATGATTTAGTGTCCCAACGTGGAATTCGTTGAAATCACTTACATGTCGGCTTGCAATTCTATGCTTTTCGTTTAATAAAAAATTTGATTTTAAAAGGTGAGTGAAAACGCCAAATGAGTTTTTGTATAATTAGAATGTATTAAATGAAGTTTAATTATATTTGTTTTTTAATTTGGAAATCAAAATAAATTTATTAATTATCACATTATGATTAGTATTTTTTTAGTGAAGTTATTTGATTTGATATTTGGAAAAAAATGAATATATGAAAGTAACAAAAGAGTTAGAGGATGAGTTGGCTTCAAAATTCAACATGCTATATGTGTTACACCTCATATTGTTTGAGGTTTCATATTGAGATTGTTATTATATTGATGAAGATTTGCAGTAAGTATTTTGAAGCATTGGACCGATTTGGGGGATTCATCTTTATAGAGTCTCTTCTTTTCGTGGCATTAGATCATTTGATGGAGGTATTTCATTGGGGGAGTCTTACTTCTCCTTGGTTGGATGAGTGTGCTTGTTGGTTTGGTGGTCTTATCATATGTGCTTGCCTTATTAATCACCCCTTGGTTGCATACTTGATGATTATGGAGCATGCTATCTTAGTATCATGTGGTATATATGCTTATCTTGTATGTGCTACATCTTGTTCTTGGAGGATGGTTCTAGCCCCCCAAGGGGTCAGATGATGGTGTTAGAAGGTAGATGTTTCATGATGTTGTTGAAGCTTCCTAGTGACTTTTAAATGGTGATGTATTATTTGTGTCACTTGGAGGGGATGTTCTGCATAGTCCTCTTGTGTCGGATGAGGAATGAGGACATACTTTATGATTGGATGGGTTTGCATTTCTATTGTCCCCTTCTCTTATGATGTTGATGTGGTTGGATGATGTGTTTTGGTAATGCACTTATCCTTGGTGGGATTTCCCTAGGTGATATGACTCGACATTGTAACATTTGCTAGACATCACCTAGGTTGAATGTGTTTGATGATGTTAGTACTCTCGTGGATGCACTTTTTCACAAGTTTGAGTTTGATTGGGGGGGTACTACATACATTTTTGATGATCAAGCCTTCTCCTAAGGTTTGATGAGGCTTTATCATGTTATAGTCCTTTGGTGGTGCACCCTAGGTTCAAACTCTGGTGGAGATTCTATTTTTTCATTGTGTTATCATGATAGTATTTCCTAGGAGATGTAACTTGTTTGCATGGTGAAATTCTTATTGGAGTGCACCCACCACCCCTCCCCCCTCGCCCATTAACACACATGTTCATGTTGATTTAATTAGTTGGTGACTATTGGGAGGTTGGACTATGGTTTTATTTGAGAATTAACCTTTGTATACACATGTTGAGGTTGATTTAACCATTTAGTGGTTAATTTAATCCATTTTATTAACTTGGAGGTCAATAGTTTGAGAAACCTACTTCACTTACTAGTTGTTCACACCTGGAGGGTTTTATTTGGAGGATATTTAGGGTTTTTGATGGAGTGCTCCTCTCTTGGGAACAATTGTCAAGGTTTCCATGCACTATTTTATCATTGTTGTAGAGGTTGGGAAACTTATCTATGGTACACTTTCTCTTGTGCACATGGTTTGGGGAAAGCAATTGATGGTATTGGAAAATAATGGCATAGTTTTGGCATGAGCATTGATGAGGTATAACCACTTTTGGAAGTTCTTCCTAGGGTGCACCTTCACACACACACACACACACACAAAAATAACTAAAGATTATATTAATATAAGGATGTTGTTCTTGACTAAACAACAAAATCCAAAGTTCTTACAAAATTCGGCTAAAGGCCAGAAGATTTGCCCATTGCTAGCAAAGTTACATATACATACATCCTCCTAACACATACTGACTGCTAAATTATTTGATATAAAGGTCGAGAAAAAACACTACTCTAAACAAGATTCAATGTTGCACATATTCATTGTCTTGTATATCTCGTTCTCCATTGGTTGCAAAATTTCCTTCCATTTCAATTGGGGTTGGATCAAATACCATCGTTTCTTTGTCTAAAACACCTCCTTGATGAGACATGTTGGAACCTTGATTGATAAAAACTGAGAAATAAATGTGGGTGAACCAGGGACCTCAAGTGTTGGCATTCTATCTCCAAGTTGTCCATTCATTGAGCTTGAGTCCTAACCATATTTGATAAATTTTCCATTGATTTTTTTACATCCTTCAAATTTTTCAAAACATGTGGAAGAACCTCTCATTTTGATTCTACCATTTCCTTGTGTCTATGGAGAATATGCTTAATTTCACTCCATGACAGATCCATTCCTACCCTATACAGACAACCAAATCTTCCACACTTCTAACAAGCAACCTCAATTCCCATTTTAACAAAACCAGAGTCTAGAAAGGGATCCTCAACAATTAAAACCAAAATGTTGGGAGCATATAAAATAACAAGAACAAAGATGAAGGAACAAAACCTGGACACCAAGATGGGCCTGATCAATGGAAAAATTGAATCTAACATTGAACGCTTGACTGCGCCAATAGGAACCCACCTCCCACAATGAATAGCTACTAGCACCAGAGTGCAAGAACAGAGTGATGACAGACAAATTATCCAGAACAAAGAATGTGGTTCATGCCCCAAATCACCTTGGATAAGAAACCCCCTTTGCACAAAATAAATTGAATGTAGGCATTAAGTTAGAACACCTTGGAAAGAGAAATCCACCTGAGCATACCATCACCCATGACTCTTCCTTGCAAGTTGTCTCATATCATTAATTCAAGCATGGAAATCATGGTATGGGGAGCTACCCCATCACTTCATTTGACACAAATACCCCCACATTAAGCCTCACTCCTAACTTGGTCATTTACTCGACAATGGGATTAAGTTCTCGTTTGATATGGAGGATAGAGAACTCCTCAAATCTAGACAAAAGGGAGATGGAACGCACCAAAATATCGTTGAGTAGATTGTTCTTGACCTCAAGTCCTTTAATAATAACCATAGTCACTAACATAGAATCACCAAGAATAAGGAACTTGGAAGTCCCCCTTTCCTTCACTATTTTGATTCCTTGTAATAGTGCATAGGCCTCCATGAAGTTGTTAGAGACCTTATCCAATCCCCATGCATAGGAAACGATTGGATTTTTGTCAGGACCAATGAGACTCCCACCTGCACCTGGCTCCCCTGGATTGGACCTGGAAGCTCCATCATAAAATAGAGTCTAAGATTGTTGTTGAGGGAGCCATACCTTGAACTCTTTCTCATATTTCCTTATTTCCTCTTTAGGAAGAGGGAGTGGTTGTTTAGAATACCATGAAGGATTGAACCCAAACTTAATATTGGCCATCCATTCACATTCATAGTCTTGCAAGATTTGATCTTGCCAGTTGAGGCAGTGTTGCATAAAGTTAGAGAGAAGAGAGAGAGCTTGAGTCGTTGATTACCTTCCCTACATCTTATCATCATTAAAAAAAAATGTTACAAGTCAACCAAAGACTCTAACACATATATTTTGGTAAATCTTCCCGACCTCTTTTGAAACTATTTTTTTTTAAGCTTTCTTTGTACCTTTGCCACCACTGGGAAAAGAAATTTGCACATTTTTAGGGCCATACGGACCTTTGTAACAAATCATCAAGGAGCATAGACCAAGCTTCTTTCATGTAAAAGAAATCTATAAAAATATGGTGTATCGATTTCTCATCCCTGAGGCAGAGGACACATATATAAGGGCCAACAATTCCCCGCCTCTTGCTATTTTCATAGGTAACAATTTTTTTATGGGATAATAACCAGCAAAATGCATTTATTTTTGGCAACCCATCATTGCTCCATATATTCTTCGAAATTCCAGTGCGATGAAAGGAGATAGTACTTTCCAACAAGGAATATATCCTTGTTTAGATGAATGTTTTGAGTCTCCCCAACCCAAAGAATCCACACAGTTTCAATGCCAGGGTGCACATCCATATAAATTGAGAATTAGTGATTGAAATAAAGAAGAGATATGCATGAAAGGTGATAATGGTTTCCAATCGAACCATAGTCTAGATTCCATATTCCAGGAGGAGAGGTAAAAAAGAGTGAATATTCTTTGCTCGTCCAACTAGGCCCTCAATGGAGCCAATTTAGCTCGTGAAGAGAGACAAACCTTGACCATACTGTTTTCCTCCCATAAGTTAATACACTTGCCATTCCCAAGGATCCATGTTAACTTTTCTCATATTAGTGGAATGGCTACAGAGAAAAGTTTGAAAATGGGAGATCCATTTGCAACTTTGGGTAGACTGTCCAAACATCGATGCATGGGCCCAAATAGATATTTATTTCCTAATTGCATTATTCCACCAAGTTGATGCACCTGTAACTAATCTCCACAATCATTTTTGCACCCATTGTTGTGTTCATGAGCCCGAGATCATGAATTCCAAGTCGACCCCTATCTTTAGGAAATTTGACCCGATTCCAATTTACAAGATGGAACTTTTTATTGTTGTACTTCCCTCCTTTTCAAAGAAATTTATGAATATTCATAGAGATCTAATTTATAATGCCTCAAGGGGCCAATATGGCCGAGCATTGATATAGAGGCCATGTAGAGAGGATTTCTTTGATAAGAATAATCCTTTCAGTAGGGTTTAATCATTGAGATCCCCATTATGTGAATTTCATATTAATTTTGTCTATGATGTACAACCATTCTTCCCCTGAGCTAGACTTCAAGGAGATAGCAATTCCAAGATAGCTAAATGAATTCCATTTTTCAACAATAGAAAATTGGAAAATCCTTTATATGGACTACATTATCTGAGGTATTTAGTTCCAACCCAAGATATGGCACTTCCTATTATTGATCGCACCCCAGATGCATCAAGAAAGGAGTCCAACACTTACTTGAATCTGATGGCTATGACTATTGATGCTCCTCCAATAATAGAGTATCATTTGCAAATTGAGAATGATTCAAATTTTTTACCCCTTTGGCTATTTGAAGACACGAAAAATTTCCAGTTACTCTTTCATACTTGATTTTCCTACTTATATTTTTCGCCATTATTATAAAGATGAGGGGGGAGAGAGGGCATCCTTGGCACAATCCTCTACTGATTTTAAAGAAATATGTTGGTGGACCATTCACAAGGAGATCAATCCATGGACCACTTATACACGAAGCCACCCACTGAATGAAGATGGAGCCAAATTCAAATTGATATAAAACTTGGAAAATAAATCCATGTCTAACATGGTCAAAAGAATTAGTCATATCTAGTTTTATAACCATACCTCAATTTTTGTCTTGTAAACTTTAATGGATATCTTCTTGTACAAGAACAATGTTGTCCATTATCTATCTATCCTACATAAAACCTCCTTGGCTAGAGGAAACAATTTTTGGTAGATTTTTTTTTTAAGTGGGAGGAAATGATTTTAGTCAGCATTTTATAAGAAGAGTTGCAAAGTGATATTGGTTGGAATCGAGAGAAAGAGGTGGGACTGGTCTCCTCGGGAATCAAGGATAAAAAAGAGGAATTGGTATTCCCACTAGATATTAAGGATTGTTGAGTGAGGAGTAACATACTCTTGAGTTCATGCTTAATCAACTCCCAATAATGCATATAGAAGGAAATTGGGAAACCATATGGTCTCAGAGCTTTGTATGGTGCCAAACTCCATATTGTAGCAAAAATTTCAGATTCGATTACTAATTGGGTTAAGGAGAAGTTCTCTTCAGTGGTAACAATATTTGTTATATGTTCTAACATAGAATCCATGTGCCTCTTCTTGTTGGGAATACAAAGCAACAAAATGAGCCTTAGAGGACTCTTTTATACCATCAAACCCAATCACTTTTGTGCCATCCTCCAAAGTGATAGTGGAAACATTATTCCTTGATTGTTCGACAATAACTTGATTGTGGAAATTTTTTGTATTCCTATCTCCATCTTTAAGCCAAAGGCTTCTAGATTTTAGTTTCCATAGTTCTTCTTCTTGTTTTAGAACTCTTTGATATTGAGATTTCAATTCAATCTCTTCTTTTTGCAGGCTACTTGTGAAACCTTTCTCCTCCAATTCCTTTTGGAATCTTTCCAATTTTCCACTAATATACTCTTTTACTTTAAATGGTGAATTGAAGAAAGACTTTTCCCAAAATCTTAGTGATTTCTTGACCATATTAATTTTTTTCTTCCAAATGAAAATGGGAGTGTGTGGAATCCAAGTTCTCTAAGTCGATTCAACTAGAGTAACCACTTCTTCAAAACTAACCCATAATGGGTTAAAACAAAAGGGCAAGGGACCATAAACAAGGACAACTTGAATGTGGAGGGGAATGGGTTTATGATAGGATATAATGGAGGGAAGGATAAAGGATTTCAGATTGGATACAAGGCTAAGAAAACTACTATGGAAAATTAAACGATCTAGCCACACATCAATGTGCCCTAGCAAGATCTCATGTTTGACCAAGTGAACTTCCCTTTCTGTGGCTTCACATCCAACATATCCCAATCTTCAATCAGCTCATCCATCTTTTCTTGAGAGGGATCCGGTCCAAAAAAAACACCTCTTTTCTCTACGCTATTTCATACAACATTAAAATACCCAACGATTATATAATCCATAGAGAATTGAAATTATTTTAATTTGAGAATGGATATCCAACAACAGGTCTTCTCCACTAGGTTTACTAGCATATACACATTAATAAACCCAACAAACTTGTTTTTTTGTAAAATCTAGAATTTAGTAAAAATCCAATGTTGGGTTTTGAAAGAAAATTCTAGGCTTACCTTTTATTTATTCCACAATGTACATAAACCACTGAAGGATCCCCTTGAGTCCAAAACTGTGACTTTTCAATATTTCCAAATACTTTTCCCTAACTTTTTTGCTTCTTCTACTTTTAGTTTAGTCTCCTAGATCAATAAAATTTGAGGATTTTCATTTCAGATTAGATCTTTGACAATAATGGATTTTGGGTTTCTTCCTAAAAGCCTGCAATTACAGGAGAGAAACATCATTATTATGAGAGGTTTGGAAGAGATAATCCCTTGGATTCATCATTTCCTCTTGATCCTTTTGGAATATTAACATGTCCCGTCATTTTTTGAAGTCTTTGTTATGATCCCATCATAATATCCTTGTTGGCTTGCTCTTCTTGGACAATTCTAGATGCTTTTTCTGAGATATTCTAGGAATTGTATACTTAGAAGCATTTTATTCCTAATCTTATTCTCCTACACTCTCATTCTCTGAGTTATATTTCACTTATGATAAATCCACCTCTGCATCTAAAAATTTCTCCATTTCTTCTGCTTGTTGTCTAAAGGGAATCTTGTCTACATTTTATGGAATATTAAATATAACCCTTTTTTCCTCATGTGATTTCACAAGAATTTCGAGTCTAGACAACTGTGACCCAAAAGGATGCTATACTAAAGGAGGGTCCTTTGGAGAGGATCATCACCATGAAAAACTATAATAATTCCCTCATTGCATTCCTCAAATTGTGACAACGTTTCAGAGTTGTTTTTTTGCAAAGATTCCTCATTTCATGAGGGGTTGTTGGGATTTTTGCTTGGTGGTTTCAACCTGCATTGAGAAGGCCCTATATATGAACCTATAGTATTCGATGGTATATTCCCACAAAACTTTGACTCCATAGTGACTTATTACCACTGATCTGCTTGACTTGAGCCAGAGGAGGGGTTTGAATCCATATTCTTGGAATTTTTTGCGAAGTGCCCGTACTCATGACAAATATTGCATTTGAATAGTATATGTTCATAATCAAGTTGTTTCACATGTTGTTAGTTATCCATAGAGATAAGAACTACTTCATGAATCCCTTTTTCTAAGTCAAATTTCACACAAATCATATCATAGGAGAATATGTTCTCCTTTGGTTCAACTCGGTCAATATATCTTCCAATATAGTTTCCAATACAACACAGGGAATCATCACTCCAATAATGAAGGGGTAAATGTGGGAGACAAACCCACACAAGAACAACTGATGGTACACCATTTTTAGGACTAAAAAATTAAGTCCATTTGTTGAGATACATCCCTCTATCTCCCAAGAAATACATACCACTTCGAAATATCAAATCTCGATCTTCATTGTATTCGAAGAGGAAGTAAAAAAAAATATATCATAGAAGAAATCATTTAGATATCCTTTGATAAGAGGTTTCCAATTTTTCTCCAGCCAAATTGCTATTGTCTTTGGAGAGGACCAAATACTGGTAAACTAACCAATCAAACCCCAATCAAAGAGAGCTAACACCTTCTTCCTAGTATAAGAGGGCATAAGTGGAACCTTAGAGATATCATTTAATTTCTTCACAAACCAAGAATACGGGGGCTTCTAATTCTTAACTAAGGTCGCAACCATAACATGGAAGGCCAAGCATTCAGATTCAAGAGGGGTCGACCACCCCCTATAACTAACTCCCATTTCTCATAAACCATGAACTAAGGTTTCACTCTGAGGGTTCCAATCATAGTTGAAGCTAGAAGGGATCTTTTATCACATGGAGATATTTTATTAGGACCTATAACCATAATAAAATCATTAACAAGAAGAAGTTGAAATATTGAAAATATTTTATCAATCCTAATTTGGTGGATCAAAACTATTCCCTCTATCATAAACTTAAAGAACATAATGAATATTGTCAAAATCATGACCATTTCTCATCAATTCTCATGAGTTCCATTGTGAAACCAATCTCTAGATTGTTACACACCAAAATGTCACATTTGTGTTTCACACCCTAAGTGTCGCAAGTGTATCAAGTGTCTCAAAGTGACGTATGCACCTCGGTAAGTGTCGCATGCACTATCGCAAGTGTCATGTGCACCTTTCCAAGTGCCGCATTCACTTTTTCAGGTGTCACCACCTCTTGACACCATGAAAACAGTTGTCCATGACCCCTAAGTCATATGGGAGGAAGAAACCCATCATTTTTAGGTCAAACAACACCTTTTCCTTGGAAATTACAACCTTTTTTGGGCATTTATGAAGGGTGGCGGCCCCTTGGCCATGTGTAGGGAGTGTCGGTGCTCCCCTGCCCATGAATGGGGAGCACCACTTTTGGAAAATGGTGTCATGTCTCTCACTCTATGGGACCGCCATGTTTTTTAGAGGAGAAAGGGGGATCCTCCACCTTAATATATGGGCCAACTCTCTCAAGATGGGGTTGGTTATGTTCGACCCCCATTCTTTGGATTCACTTTAGGATCTGATCCAAACCTCAAGGAGCCATATCCTCAATCATATCCCTCATTTTCTCATGGTGGTTGTGCCTCTCAAGCCTATATATAGAGGGATTTCCAAGGTGAAGGAGGGAGGTAATCAATAAGAGTATCATCATTTTGATCTTGGTAGATTCATGTAAGGGTTGGATGAGGAGAGATTGGAGAGGTTGTTGTTGCATCAATTGTGGTATGTAAGTGTTCTCTTTTTGGTTCTCATTGAATATACTTGGCCTATTTCCTTCAAGCTGGTGTATTCTTGCATATGCTTGTCTATTGTTTCTTCAATACTCGTAGATGATTTTTTTTACCTAATCAAATAGAGTAGGGGATAGTTGTTTCTCTTTGCTTTCCATTACAGGTATAAAATTGTGCTGAGGAGTTTGAAGATCAAGCTCATGAATTGGAAGCAGCGAGGACAAACTTCGAAACAAGGTACATCATGCCCTTTCTCCCTCTCTCTTTCTAATTGGTTAAAATGAGTTTAAAGGGATGTTAGTGTCCACTTGTAGTGTTTGTGTCTTGGTATAGGGGTTTGGTAATCCAAGGGAGGTTTCATCTATCTGCACATGAAACAATTCATAACATAGACAAATCCAAAAACACCTTAGGTTGATTGAATTTGTAATTTTTTGATAAAATAGGTTGAGGACGAACAAAACTTATTTTTAACATGCCCTACCCTTAATAGTATAATACATTAATTTACCCAGTTTCATGACTAATATACTTTTCAAGTCCTCTTAGCTTGTGAAAACCATAATTCCCATAGTGCTGCCATTTCCACAATATTCAAATATAGATATGAAATTCTAAAGAATATTTAGTATAATTCCCTTTATTTTACTAATAGAGTTTTTTGGTGTTAGGGGATGATAATTATCATCATCATCATCATAACAATGAAAAACTGCATACTTTTCCTGATAATATTTTTTTTTTGTAAGTAAGATTTGTATAAAAATCCTTCAAGAAGCAAGAATTACAGTATCATCATGAGTTTCAGACTGTAGGAACTGAACTACCCCGGAGGGAAACCAGTTCAGCCAGCCGGTTAAAGTAAAGCCCATTGTCTTAAGGTACCAATATTAAAATGACATAAACTTAAACATAAAAATTCCAGTCCCCTGTGGGAGACCGAATTGGTCTGTCAACTAACCCTGATATAAAAACAACATACAAAATATGATCATATATCCTATGAGGCAGAAATAAATGAAGACAGTTCGCTCAACTAGCATGAAGACACTTGGGTAGGTCATGTGGTGGGCTTGTAGCAAGGCCATGCATCCACAGAGGTGGCATTGGTTGTTGGGTCAACGACTGGTGTTGCTTCCTCTTCGACCAATGTCCCTCCCTCCTCCATGGGCTCGTGCATGGACACCCCTATGTCGACGTCACCTCGAACCCCTTCCTCTTTGACCATTGTCCCTCCCTCCTCCATGGGCTCATGCATGGACGTGCCTGTGTCGACGTCGCCTCCAACCCTTTCCTCTTCGAACATTGTCCCTCCCTCCTCCATGGCCTCGTGCATGGCAGCTCCTGTGTTGATGTCGCCTCCATCCCCTTTCTCTTCAACAATTGTCCCTCCCTCCTCCATGGGCTCGTGCATGGCAACACTTGTGTCATCGTCACCTCCAACCCCTGTGTCTTATTCTCCTCCAACCCCTGTGTCATGTTCATTTCCACCCCCTTGTGGTGTCTCCCTCTCCTGGTGTTGAGA
Source organism: Picea glauca (assembly GCA_000966675.3). Lineage (NCBI taxonomy): Eukaryota > Viridiplantae > Streptophyta > Pinopsida > Pinales > Pinaceae > Picea > Picea glauca. The sequence continues at coordinate 309,161 of JZKD02S1775086.1, forward strand.
GGCATGACCCCTACAGAGTTGAGAGAAATTGTAGGAGCGTTGAAGTCTTCTCGTCCAAGAGTTCCATTCGGAACTATAGGTCTATGCCTTACCGCAATTCAAAGACCAGACCTTGCAGAATTGTAAGGTTGTCCTACAATTTTGAGCCTGGTACTGAGGCTGAGAAGGAATGAGGCCCTGGTTGAGGTCCAAGGAATTCTGGTTGCGATCCAAGGTAAGGCTGACTGGTTGAAATATCTGGCTGGACTACTATGCTCGCCAACGAGTTGGGTGGAAATAGAGGAAGTGGCAGCGAGGTGGAAGCCAAATCGTATGAGGGTCCCAGGTAATTTTCAGAGATGGAAAACCATTCCAGCCAGCTCGTGAAGGGCGAGGAGAGGGATGGGAGGTTATTAGGACTTTGTCCAGACTATGACTGAGAATATGGTGAGGAAGGTGAAGAAGGTGATGATCTAGGAGATGGTGCAGGCGGGGGACTAGGATGTTGAGGGGATTTGCAAGCACCAAAGAGAAGCACAGATAGTGGAAGTGCAGCTGGGAGGAGTGCATATCGCAGGAGGTCTTGGCCGCGGAAGAGAACAATTGCGACTGCACCTGGTAGAAGTCATGGCGTTGAGAGTGCTCAAGGAGGAAATCGTGCATAAGTTGAATAAATTCCAATTCATGGCTCTGATCCATCAACACAACAACGAGCTTAGGCCAGGTGCACTAAGAGTAATGGTGCCTAGGCTTGCATGAGTTTGGCTTAAATGCATGAGGGTGGCGGAAGGGTGTGACACACTCCTGTCACATGGCCATCGCCCTGTTGGATGCCTTGCGTCCTCTCCTGTTGACATTTGTCCCACACTGGTACCCCATCCGGGTAGTTATCGATGACTTGAGATTTATCCTTGCATTTTTGAAGGATGGGGTGTGTCAGGTGGATGGAGGCTTGGTAGAGTAGCTCCGTTCCTTTCAAGTTCGTTCCAATATTAGCCAGTTCGTCAGCAATCTGATTCGCCTTCCTCCTTACATGAGAGGGGATGAAGGCCTGATTGGGTTGAAAAAGTTTTGCAATTGTCCACAGACCATGAGAAAGTCACCAGCATGGAGAAATTCACTCTGGATTAGCGTTATTCAGGATTTTCCGAAAGAGGTTGATAATGATTTGCAAGTCTCCTTCCACAATCATCTTAGTGAAGTTGTTCTCAATGGCTAATTTCAAACCTCTGGTGAGCCCCCATAATATTGCAATGTTGTTTGTGGTGTGGCCTAATCTGCCCACGGAGATGAGAAGATTTTCTCCCTAGTGGCCTTAGAAAACCACGCCAAATTCGACTGCCCCAGGGTTTCCCTTGGAGGTGCCATCAAAGTTGAATTTGATATGCATAAAACCATCTGGGGGGAGGGATCAATGAGTGGGGTTGTCCTCGATGGAGTGGGTCTGTGGAGCAAGATGCGGGCGTTGAATTGGGTTGAATTTCCAATACCTCAAGATGATTTGTTCCTGAATTGGGCAATTTAGGTCTGTTTCAGTCCAATGTTGTAGCCTGATTGTTTCCAAGACGTTGTGGAAGCTTTGATTCTAGTAGTGTTTCTAGGGGAGCTGGGTGTTCCTAAAGATCCTTCTATTCCTTTCCTTCGATATTTTCTAGAGGATAAATACTAGGAGACGTTTCCATATACGGTTGAGAATAGGTGACTGGAAAGCCACATCTCTCCATTCCTCAATGGTGGTGGTGATGCTATCCATTTTTCGATCCGAGGTGCGCATGATTGTCACACATTGATCTTAGACTTGGGTAGTGAAAGGGAAGGTGTTAAGGAGATTATTAATTGTTTCTGCCTCCTCCCTATAAAGAGGGAAAATGGATGGGCCTATGAATGCCCTTTTAGTAAGGTTATCCCAGGTGAGAATGTTTTCATGCATGACCAACCAAAGGAAGAGGCTGATTTTTGGCCAATGTTTTAGGGACTAGATTTTGTTCCAATATTTTCTCGAGGTTGTC
>JZKD02S1775086.1:333069-351014 GCA_000966675.3 Picea glauca
TTCTCAGAGATAAGCTACCACCATTCTAGCGAGTCTTTCACTCTGTATTTTACAGTCTCTGTACATTTATTTCATTAATAGAAATCGTGTATTACTGTATATCTGTGACTCTTGTATATTTCCGCTATATCTCTGTTATACTGTTGTCTCTCTTGCAATATCTCTGAATATTTATGTGTTATATCTCCGCTCTCATTTCGTGCCGAAAATAATCCATATCAAATAGACTATTTTTTGAGGATGTTTGGTTTCATTTTAGGCTACCATGGACCATCATTTCAGATAGGGACAACAAGTTTCTTTGTACCCTCTGGTCCATCGTATGGTCTCTGATAGACACCAAGTTTACAAAATCGACTGCCTTTCACCCCCAAACAAATGGAAAAATGGAAGTGGTCATATGGATGATTATGCATGTCCTACGCATGTACAACTCCAAGTACCTACTTACATGGAATGATATCCTTCCATATGTTTAACATAGATATAAAAAATACCTCTATATCTCTATTGGCCACAACCCTTTTCGAGTGTTCTCGGGGTTCCAACCACTGCCCCCCATTGATGTAGTTTTTTCTGTTGCATCTTCACCGACAAAGCCCTCCCACTCTCAGACCAAGGAAGATACAAAAACAAAAAAAATTGAATGGATCCCTCACCTCCAACAATAGGTTCATTATATATTGCAAAAGGTCAATGCCAAGTACAAGAAACAACATGACCAACATTGGGTTCCACACAAGTTTTAGGCTGGTGATAAGATGTGGTTTCATTTGCATAAATAACACCTCAAAATCCCCCACAGGAAGCTCATACCACTCCAATATAAACCTAACACCATCACAAAGGCTATGGGTGAAAATCATTTCGAAATGAGTATTCATCCTTTCCTTGGCTTGCCCCCAGTATTGAATGTGGATCTACTTTGACAATATTTCTCACCTCTATTGGACACCTTGAAGGTGGCTAATCAGTTGGACCCTACATAACTCAATCCTAACTATATTGAGAAAGATACATTGGATTGGATTATGGACACTAAGATGAAGGAGACCCACCAACATAACATACAACTCTTTTGGGTTGTCAAATCACGACAACTTTTTCAGCAAGGCAACTGGCTCACCAAGGTTCCAATTCAGCAAAAGTTTCCCCATCTACTATGGGAACTTGACGTAATGGGGACCATTTATTACTAAGGGGGGAGGAATGATTTAGGTGGATATTAGTGTTGACCCACCCCTTCCACTAACTCAACATGGTTCTCCATCTTGGCAGCTTTGTTATGATTTTTTGGGTCCTAAACTTCTGGGGTCATTTTGAGGCTCGAAACGATGTTTTTTGGGAAATTCAGGGGCCTATATTTCTGTTTGGCACAACCAAACTATGCCACAAATTGTAGCTCTTAATTAGAACTTTCCAACAAGATATTATAATTCCTAAACAAAGATTGCATTCCAAAGTTTCACCCATGGGAACTTGACTTATCAACTAACCACCTTGGGGTCCACAAGCCTTTTGGTGATTCGTCTCCTAGGGTTAGGCTTTTGGACTTTTAAGTTTCTTGATTGATGTTAAAAGGTCATTCTTTTGTCCCCTTGTAATAGATTTTTGCAAATAAGCATAGTCAACATCTCTCTCTCTCTCTCTCTCTCTCTCTCTCTCTCTCTCTCTCGAGAGATAATCTACCACCATTCTAGCTAATTTGTGTTGTAATTTGGGTGATATATATATCACCCAACTTCTATTAATAAATAAAATGGCAGAATATTGTACAACACAAATTAGCTAGAATGGTGGTAGCTTATCTTTGAAGAGAGAGAGAGAGAGAGAGAGAGAGAGAGAGAGAGAGAGAGATGTCAACTATGCTCATTTGCAAAAATCTATTACAAGGGGACAGAGAGAGATGTCAACTATGCTCATTTGCAAAAATCTATTACAAGGGGACACAAGAATGACCTTTTAAATTATATATATATATATATATAGTGTGTGTGTGTGTGTGTGTGCATGTGCACCTGCACTCCATTATTTTTCCCGCCTTTCGTTGTGTTCCATATACAACCTAGATCATTTTTATAAATAAAATAAAATTTAAAAATCACATTTCAAGTAAAAATAAATAATTTAAAAAAACGCAACTAAATAAGAAGCGGAAAAATGAAAATTTAGGAAAAATGTGATTAGATTTTTTTTAAGTTAAAAAGGAAAAACAATTTTTGAAAAAACTAATAGAAAATGTAAGACATGTACCCAATATAGAAAATTACAAAACAACAAGGAGATTTTCTTTATATCAAACGTGTGGAAGTTTCAATGTGCATTTTTGTTAAGCTTCATGAACTTTTTTTACATTGTGTAAAAAGTGGACGAAAATTTAGTATTTTTTCAAAATACAATTTTTAAACTTAAATTGAACACATAGAAATGTAGAAAGCTGTAAAATAAAAAATATATGCATTCTCCAATTTGACTCATTCAATTTGACCAAGAAATAAACCATAGGCATGCATTTTAGTGAAGCAAGGGATTTTTCATCAATTTTAGTGATAAATACAAAAGTTGTTGACTTGACAAATTATATGCTAGCAAAATAAAGTGAATTTGGGAATTTTTGATATATAAGTTTTTTTCAAGACATGGAAATGAATAAATGTAACATCCCCATTTTTAAATCCCAAACTAGTGATGTGTATTGTAAATATAGCATGTGGTCGATAGCCAAGCAATGTATATTGTAAATGTGATGTATAGTCAAGAGCCAATATGTAAATGATGTAAATTGAAATATAATGAATAAAATGTATTGCCAGTTGTAGATGGACACGAATGGATATTGGAGGCTAAGTATCCACAAGAGAGGGTAGGGGTCCAATGGGGAGAGTTACCGATATCTATTAAACCAAAACCCATTTCCTACTTTTTCTCAAAATTATCCTTGCCATGAACCTTTTGTTAGTTGTTGAGTTTTCTAGAGCCCAATCATTGAATTCATGTAAGAGGGTTGGTGTGATAATCACTTCCCATAGTTATTGAGAGCATGGGGGCTGGGTACAATCATCTTGGGGAAGAGTGCAAGTCAAGCAAGAAAGAGAAAGAGAGGAAATCCATATCGGAAGGGGACCAATTTTTACACATTCACGTTTCTGCTTAGAGAGTTGTTTTTACATGGAGTTTTCTAGCCAACAATGGAGTTCTAAGTGTGGGAGCTTGTAGGAAATTGTTGTGGACATGTTTGGTTGTTGTTTGGAGCTATAATTTCATAGATAAAGAGACCATGTTCCTGGGAGAAACAAGTTGTTCAAAATTCATCCAAGAAGCATGTGTTTTGGCTATTGGGCGAATTTGTGTTGCAGTTGTAAAACTCATGAAGTCCTAGCAAGTAGAATTCATGTCCAACCTGTGTTAGAAGCCCTAGAGGGGAGTGGAAATGCTTGAGGGACTGAGAGCAGTGAAGGGGGATTCTATCCCTTGGGTTGTGTAGGTTGAGGGGAAGTTTGTTGGTGGACTCTAATTAGCTAATATTTTAACTGCTGAAAGGGGGACATTAGCCAGCCTTAGGGACCTCCGTTACTTGTGGATTCATAGCCTCAGCTTGTGGGTATATTTTTGTTGAGAACTAGAAAAAAAAGGCTACGATTGGGAGGAACACCAATACTCTTCAACGGGTTGCACATTTTATAAGATACATGTTCTATTTGTTGTGTTTACTCATGTATAATGTTGATATAACTATTGTGCAATTTACTTTGAGTTATATTTGGTTGTTGTTGCTTACTGTGAGCAGAAATATGCATTCATGTCTCTATTTTATGGTTTGATGTTGTTGTATGTATTCAATTCTTGTTGTGCATAGTAAGAGTAATTGTATTTATGTTTTTATAGAACATGGATAGTTGAATGAACTTGTATTTCATGTTGTGTGTTAATTTTTGCATTATATATTTGTATCAAGAATTTTATTGGGTCATTTTAGTAGTGGTGTGACCCAGTTGGGGGTTGGGTACGTTACAAAGTGGTATCGGAGCTATTGTTTCAACACTGGACCCGTATGGGCTAAGAACCATTGTGAATTTGGAAAAATTCAATGTTATAGACTTTGTTCTGAGTGAATTGGGAAAAACAATGGCAAACCATAGTGAAAATCCCCAATTTCGTGGGAGAAATCGAGATTAGATTCCAATAATGGTATGAGACATTTTAATGCTATCGAATGGACAGATAACTGAGTTAAATTTGTCCTGCAAGGTCAAATTTCATGTTTTAATGGAGGTCGATGGATATAGGAGTGTTTAAAGAATCGACAACCAATATCACTTTTGATCTTGTGATCGACGACCTAGATTCATTTTAATAAATTTAAAAATTCCTAAGGATTTCGAAGTTTGGAAAGTTTGTTAGACTGATGGTTGAGATTCACTTTGGTGGTTAGAAGTTAAAAGATATAGATGTTCCATATTCACCTAGAATATTATGCTCGAAATTTACTAAGTATTGAAGTTCTCCAACTGAATTCATCGATGGTCAATGGTCAAATGGACAAGATTTGTGGGGAGTTTAAATTTTACCTTTAAAACTCACCGATGGTTGATGGTCAAATCGGTGAGTTTTGAGAAGAGTGGGTTCATCCAGAAGGAATCTCTTATCACTGACGGCCAATGGTCCAGGACCAACTGATTTTGGCCAAAATTTCTAAGTGTCGAGGTTTACCAACAAAACTTGTCAATGGTCGACGGTCGACATCGACTGAATTCCGTGAATAATTTTCAATCACTGATGGAAATCACCAATGTTCAATAGGATGGTGGTAGATCATTGGCTAATTTGAAGAAGTTTTTTGAAACAAGCGAAAAAATTCGTCAATGGTCGATGGGTTGATGGTCGAGCGTCGACCAACTCGACGAGAAGCTCAGGTCGTTCAAGAGAATCGGTTGATGGTCAATGGAGGAATGAGCATGATGATGCCATCATCCATGTGTCATGCCATGTCAGCATCCACATGACATGTAATGTCAGCAATGCCACGCCAGCCAATAGAAGTGGTCTATGGCCAATGGTCATGTCAATCGATTTGGGGAAGTGTTTTCGACTATTGACGGGGATTGTCGATCTCTGATGGGTCGATGGTTGAGTTTCAGCCGAATCAGTGAGGAGTTATGTTTTCCAACGAATATCACCGACATCCAATATTCAAATAGGTCTATTTAGTGAGGTGTAGAAATCGGGTGTTGGGGAAATGGACCGATGGCCGATGGTTAGATCGATAATTTGGGAAAAATGTTTTGCAAACCCAAAGGAGGATTCCAATCACTGATGGATGATAGAGTCATATCAATGGTTAATGTTTCTCTTGATTTGATATCAACGAGTAAGATTTAGAGGGATATTAACACAATAAAAAAGTCAAATTTATGTGATTGATTTTGGTTTTTTGAAGGTCATTAACTTGCGGGACATTTTTTAGGGCCTAAACGACATTTTTATCCAATTGAAACCAATGAGAGATTACAAAATTACACTTTGTGTCTGTATCTCAGATAAAATAACTCAGAGAGAGCTATCCAATGAGCTAAAATGTTCACAAAATGGAGCTCGTATGATAAATTTACAGCCAAAATAGTAAGGGTGAAATTTTGGCACCATATTTACTTCTAGAAGGAATAAATCCATGCTCATAAGTTTGTTTGGGACACATGAGCAATCGATGGAAATATTATGACCCATATAAGTTAGAGTTGTAGTAAAAATTGGGCTATGGATACTTCAAAATGTGTTGGGAGTAAAATATGACACATGTGGCATGCAAGGATAAATTGGGTAAAACAATCAAAACTTCTCCAATACATAACTTTCATCTCTTAGCTCAGATTTGAGAAAATGAATAGTTGTTGGAAAGGTATTGAGGAGTAGAAGACATTTTTCAACCCATAATTTTGAATCACACATTATATTTTCTCAAAAATTAATAAAAGAGAATGTTATATCAGTAAATGAGTGGGAATTGCATCATGTGGATGTTGTAACTTTTAACTCAAAACTCAGAATGAGGCATGAATACAACCATTGGAAAATTGTTTTAAAGAGGAATGAATTTAAGGATTCAGATTCTAGAATAATTCATTAATATTCTTCATAATTTTAAATGAATAATGACTTGTAATCTAATTAATAAATATTTTGTAATATGCTTAATTCTAACAACAATTATTACATGCACACTTTTGCAGAATTAGAGATACAGAAAAGAATACTTTAGTTCCTAAATGAGAAATAAAGATATGGAGGATGATCAAGGTTCTTACATCCATGAATAAAAATTTATAGGTCTGCATCTCAACATGGGTAATGTTGAAATTGAGTCTAATGGAAGAAGATATAGGCAGGAGCCTATAACTATGAGAATCCTACAAAAAGGAGGAGATATAGGGTTGCTTATGAGAGGATCATGAAGGCTCAAGAAGACATACTTCAAATCCTAAATATGCTATAGAAGCAAGTTAACAAGGAGTCAAGCACAAGGAAGGAAGCTAGCGCCAAGAAAGTGAAGGTATCTAGGTATCATGATAGGAGGGATAATCATAAGGGATCTAGACGATCAAGGAGTACTGGTAGAAATCAACAACATCATTCCCGAGGGCACTCAACCAAAAAAACATATACACGTTCACGGTTGGCAAGAAGCCAAATCATATCTCTTGTTGGGCATCATATAAGGAGACATCAGTTAGATACCTTGCAAGGGGAATTGAGCAAAATCAAGCCACCATCGTTTGATGGAGAAAAGAATAAAGGTGAAGATGAAGAAGCATGGTTGTTGGGAATGAGGAAATATTTCCAATTGCATAACTATGCAACAAATCTAGAAGCCAAAATTGCAGCCTACCACCTTCAAGGGAAGGCATCTATGTGGTGGGACCAGTTGAAGAAGGTTAAGCACCTTGATGAGAAAATAAATTATTGGAAGTAGTCCAAGAAATATTTTCAACAACATTACTTGTCAAAGAAATATTATGACAAGAAGATGCAAGAGTTATTTGAACTCAATATTGGGAGCATGACAATGGATGAATATGAGATAAAGTTCTTGGAACTTCTTAGGTGTGTGATCTTCATAAAATATGAGAAGGTAAAAATTCATAGGTTCCTAAGTGGACTTCCATCCTTTTACAATCTGATAAAATTCAGTTTGATGAACCCAGGAATTTAGAAGAAGCCATAATAAAGGCCAAGTATTTGTATGAGTAGAATAGAGGGAATCCATATTTCCAAAGGACTTGGGATGAAAATAATAAAGGAAATATGGATCAAAGGAAGAAAGGATTCAAGCCACCTTTCATCATAAATATATATCAATCATATCAACAAGGGAAGACATCTCAAGGTGATAAAAATATAACAGATTCCTTGGGAAAGAGGCCAAGGTAGAAACCCATAAAGTGTTGGGGATGTGAAGGAGATCAAATGTATAAATATTTTCCTCACCGAGGAGATAAGATGAATATTTTTCACGGCGTCAAGAAGGGGGATATGGTAGAGAACGTGGGAAAAAGCACACCAAGGATCTATGCAGCCTTGGACAATAGATAAGTAGACTATCAATCCCACATTATTGGAGTGGAAGGTAAGATTGATAATCAACCCATAGCTATATTAATTGATTCTGGAGCTAGTTATAGCTATATATATCCAAATATAATTGAAAATTTTAAATTGAGGAAAAGTATTCATGAAAAGTCTTGGTTATTTCAGCTAGCAACTGGAACCAAGAGGAGAATTAATGAGCTTGTTAAAGAATTCCCTATAAATATGAATGGAACTAACACTAAGGCAGATTTGAACATCATATCGCTTGGGTCTTATGACCGCTTGATTGGTTTGGATTGGATAAAAAATTATCGTAGATTGTTATAACAAGGTTTTCACATGTCTGGATGAAGAAGTGAATTCAAGTACAGTGCAAGGTATTCCAAGGCATATATCTATCTGAGAGATTTCAGCATTACAGTTGAAAAGAAGTTGTACAAAAGGGTGCCATATATATGAAACCCATATAGAAAATCCCATGAAGGATAAGGATCCAAGTCTCGAAGATTATCCAGTCTTGAAAGAGTATAAATATGTGTTTGAGGAGTTACCGGGATTGCCATCAAAGAGGACATAGATTTATCAATTGACTTCATGCCTAGAGTTTCCCCAGTATCTAAGAATCCCTACAAAATGAGCACGCTGGAGATAAAAGAGTTGCAAATGAAACTATAAGAGTCTTTAAAGAAAGGGCACATATGCCCAAGTCTCTCGCCTTGGGGTTCCCTAGTTCTTTTTGTCAAGAAGAAAGATGGAATGTTGAGGTTATGTATTGACTTCAAAAAACTGAACAAAGTTATAGTCAAGAAAAATACCATTTTCCAAGGATTGATGATATTTTTGATTGGCTGAAACGAGAAAATATATTCTCCAATATCAAGTTGAGGTTAGTCTATCATCAAGTGAGAATCAAATAAGAAGACACTAGCAAAACAACATTTAGGACAAGGTATGGACACTATGAATTTGTGGTGGTAAATTTTGGTTTAACAAATGCACCAACTACATTTATGTGTCTGATGAATGGAGTGTTCAGATATTTCCTAGATAAGTTTTTAATTTTCTTCTTGAATGATATTTTTATCTATTCCAAGACAGAACAAGAGCATGAGAGACATTTGAGGATGGTGCTACAAGTGTTGAGAAAGAACCAATTGTATTCCAAATTGAGTAAGTGCACTTTTTATCAAAAGTAGATCCATTGTTTGGGTCACATTGTTTCAGAAGAGGGAATAGAAGTGGATCCAAAAAATATTGAAGCAATCAAAAGTTGGATAATGCCAATGAATATTTTAGAGGTTAGATCATTTATGGGTCTACTTGGTTATTATATGAGATTCATTACGGGATTGTCCAAAATTACACACCCAATAACATATTTGCAAAAGAAAGGAGTAAAGTTTGAGTGGAGTGCCAAGTGTGAAGAAATTTTTCAGTGCTTAAAGGATTTGTTCACCAGTGCACTTATTTTAAAAGTTGCAGATCCAGATGAGGATTTTTTTTTTTTGTATGGATGCATGCAAGGAAGGGTTTAGTGGATTCCTTATGGAAAATGGACATGTAATTTGTTATGATCCCAGAAAATGGAAGGAACATGAAATAAATTACACCACAGATGACTCAGAGTTGGCAGCTATAGTACATGCCTTAAGAATGTGGAGGCATTACCTCATGGGAAGAAAATTTGAATTAAGGATAGACCATAGTGGTCTGAAATATTTGTTTGAACAACCAACACTAAATGTTAGACAAACTAGATGGTTTGAATTTCTTAGTGAATATAACTTTGATATCAAGCACATAAAGGGAAAAGAGAACAAGGTGGATGATGCACTCAACAGAAGGGTACATAAAATGCATGCTACATCCATTAGTATGTACATAAGAGATTTAAAAGATAGAATTTTAGAGGTTGTAACTGCAAATCAACATTATGTGCAAATTAAAGAACGCTTACAACATAATGATATACAACATAAATATAAGGATTACAAGATGGAAGAGGATGGAATTCTCTCATTTCATAATAGATTTTATGTTCCCAATTCTCAGGAATTGAAAAACTTGGTTCTAAGGGAGATGCATAATGTGCCATATGTAGGACATCTAGGATATCATAAAACTATTACAGCGATAATAGGCCAATATTTTTGGCCTGTCATGAAGAAAGATGTCACTGATTATTTGGCCAAATGCTTGGAATGTTAGAAGGTAAAGGATGAGTATAGACATTTGACAGGATTGTTGTAGCCATTGCCCATTCCTAAATGGAAATGGGAAGTTGTTACTATAGATTTTATTACCAAATTTCCTAGGACAACAAGACAACTTGATTCCATCATGGTAGTGGTGTAAAAACTCACAAAGTCTTCACATTTCATTCCGGTAAAAGTAACTCACAAGGAATCCAATTTGCATAAATTTACATGAGAGAAATTTATAGGCTACATGGTGTGCCTAAGGCAATAATCTCGGATCGAGATCCCAAGTCCACTTCCAATTTTTGGAGAGGGTTGTTTAAGGGATTTGGGAAAAATGTAAATTTCAGTACAACATATCATCTAGAGTCAGATGGGTAGTTAGAAAGAATTAATTGAAAAATTGAAGATATCTTGATAATTTATGTAATGGACAAGCCTTCTAAGTGGGAGGACTATATCCATTTAGTTGATTTTTCATACAAAAAAGGGTATCATGAATCACTGAAGATGATCCCTTTTGAAGAAATATATGGTATAAAATGAAACCAGTAAGTTGGGATAACTCAACAGACAGAGTTGTGATTGGGCCACAATTATTAAAGGAGGAAGAACAAATGGTAAAAATTAGGCATAATTTAAAAGCTGCACAAGATTGGTGTTGGGCCCTTCGTTTTTGGGATAAGGAACTGCACAATTTTTGGCCTAGTATGAGTTGCACAAGATTTAGAAGAGGTGGGACAACAGAGAAAGGAAAAGCAACAAAAATTAGTTGCGAAAAGGACAATGCAACGCCAACAAAGAAAAAGTGGTTGCAACAGAACAAGAAAGCGTGAAAACAAAGACATAATACACAACCTAGCTTATATATAGGGTTGAATATGATTGTAAAAAGGTTGTTAGTGTTGTCAGTTGGGTTAAGTTGAGTTTTGAGCCTATAATGTAAGTTGTACACCATTTTGAGAGTTAGATCTCTGCGACATGAGTCTAGAGACAAGAGTCTGTAACATAGCACTATTGTGTGTCTCTGAGTTTGTAAATGAAGAAAGATCTGAAGATAATATGAAGAAGGATCCAAATTTTAAAATTTTGTTGTGTCTTTCCTGTGTTTTACTCATTCATTACAGTACTTCTTTATGGATTATAAGTTCCACATGATGTCTCTGTGTTTAATTGATTTTTCGCAACATAAGTAGGTTCAGTTCTTGAACACATGAGTTCAGATCTGTTTGGTATTTAGATGTCTTGCGCAAGATCAGGATGAATCTTGAAGGTTCTGTGAAGCCTCCTAAGTCTTTTCCTTGCCCTTCCCTATCTATTTGTCTCAACAGTGCTTTGGGTGAGACTTCTTCTCTTCGAAGGAGATGAAAATTTTAGCGCTCGAGACTACTTGGTACCTTTTGTTGGTAACCTAAGAAGGACACTGGTCTGATCAAACTTGCGCCAATAAAATGGTTCATTTTCGGGACCTGCGTTAAAAGGGAACCTATAGGGAGGATAATTATGCGGATTCACAGATCTAATATTGACCAATGGTTGGAAATAAATTGTGATGCCTTCATATGGAAAGAAGCAGAGCTGAGGGGAAAATATGTAGAAGATACTTGTGAGGCAGTCTTGAACTCAGAAAGATTGAGTGACCAGTACGAGATATTCTGGGTTATGTTCCCAGAAGAACTTTTCCACTGGATAAATAGGCTCCAAGAAGCTCCAGAGTTCCAAGAACGATTCAAGAGGATATGTACTTGGGACACATAAAATATTGCAACACTTCATCAGCTGGATTGTCCAGTCACACAAGCGATTGATTTTTGGGTCAATATCACATTGGAAGGATACATTATCGATTTTGCTGTTGATAACCACTAATATTTTTTGCGAGTAGAGGTGAATTTCAATAAAGACACAAGGGGAATACTATTGAGAGAAATCCCCCTGTGGATTAAAGTTTTCTTGATGGAATAAGGGATGTTGACTATGTCCCTGACTGAGATGGCAGCGTAAACACCCTCACTTGGGGTAGGGTGAGGCTGGGGTAGAGTCATGGCTTGAGAGAGGGGAAGGGTTATTTGAAAAATGAGGGGGGAAACAACAAGAAATGGACTCAAGAGATGAGTGAGCCTTGAAAACAACCGGCATAGTTGAGAAGTGGTGGCAAGGAAAGATCAAGAAAGCAACAAGAGAGTCTGAGAAGTTGCAAAAAGAAGTTGGACCATGAGAAGTAGAGGAAATACATATGGAATAGTTGCGAAAGATGAGAAGACAAGAAAGACTGACTAGTCAAAGATTAAGTGAGAGAGAAGCGTGGAGAGAAAGAAGTCCCCGGGAGGTTGGACACGAAGGAGAAGGTGTAGACGTAAGAGAGGAGGAAGTTGACATGAATCTTGAAGAAGAAAGAGAAGATTTAGCCTTGATGATAGGAAATATTAGGGATCTAGATGAAGAGATCGCTCTAGTGGAAGAAAACGAGACCCCCTAGATCAAAGAAAACCATCTTAAAGTAAGTGGCACCAGCCTCGAATCGCCCATACCCCAAGTGTCTTCTATACAAGTGGTCAGTTCGATATTACCTTCTCATGCTAGTTCTCTTCCAGTACAATTAGTTAGTCAGTCACCACCAGGAAGTGCGAGTACAAGGAGGATATTGGGATCCCCTGGTAGATTGCAAGCAGGACCGTTAGGTTTCATTTTTATAAGAGGACCAATATCAGCAATGGCTGGTCAGGCGGAAGGTTTGATTGCCTGATACCCAAAATTTTGGGATAAGGGAGATGAAGATGTTGAGCAACATTGGTTCTTGTGCGAAGCAATCTAGAGATCCAGAGGGAGTCCAGATGTGAATAAGTTGGTTGAGTTCCAGACTACCTTGAGAGGTGGCACTCTCAAGTGTTACATGAAGATCATTGAGCTAGGAGTTCCAGGAATGCAAGGTCAAGCATTCACACTTGTCCAGGTATGGACAAGGTTCATAGCAGAGTTTAAACTACCTCAGTCAGAACAATAGGCTCTATCTGAGTTGCGTAAGATCCAAGAAAGGGAAGGTGAATCATCTTGGGAATACAACCAAAAGTTTAAATATTCTATATAGAGGTTAGCACATCCAATCCATGAGGAACATCAAAGGGAATGATACATTCAAGGACTGCTACCTCTGACTCAGATCCTGCTAACGCAACAATGAATAGCCACTTTGAAAGACACCTTGGAATAATCGATGAAGATTGAATCCATGGTGGGATACCTTGGGATCTTGAGAGTGACCAGACCCCCAACAAATGCGAATTTGGTGCAATTACAAGGGAAAATATTAGCGCTTATAGAAAAAATTCAAGAACTGACAATACCTAGACCAAGATGACCACAAGTTTGGTGCACCAGATGTTATACAAAAGGACATCTGGTGAATGAATGTCCATGAATGAGGGGATTGGGACCTCCTCAGAATCTAATGGGACCCTAACCAGGACCCACGGGAGGAGTTACGCAAGTGTCTTCGAACTAACCATTCCATAACCCCACCCCATATCATGCTTTTCTAGGGAGCCAACACCAACAGTTGAGTATTGTGAGATTTTTAGAATCCATGGGCATGGGCTGAGACAATGCCCCATTATGCAGAAATATTCGACAGTACCAAATACAGTACAATGTGAGTTATGTGCATCTACCACACATACTACCGATCAATGTAGAGAGTTGGATGCACTTGCAGATAGGTTTGACTAAACATCATTCAGGGTGAATGAAAACCCTCAGGGATTGGGAAGAGGTCGAGGAGGTGGATACGAAGGAGACTTCGGAGGATTAAGGATTGGGGGAATAGGGACAAGAAGTTTTTATAAGTATGATGAGCAAGGTCACATGGCTAGAGACTATCCTCATCCAAGGAGGCCATGGTGCTCTCACTGCAGAACCAATGGACACGCAACTGAAGATTGCCTAGAATTAATTGCAAAATGCAAAGATAGGGTACGACAATGAGGAACTAACCTCATCAACTCAAAAATCAAGGGAGTTATTAAAGGAAAATTTTCCAACCTCAATATCGTTACTCGAGGAGGAGAAAAGACAAGAGTTGATGCTGATACTCTACCTCAGATCCAGAAAACAACACCTAAAGAAGACAAGTATGACCCTCTAAAACAAAAGTTGTTCTTTAAAGATTCCATAGAAGTATTTCAGAATATTCCTAGCCCTAAGAGGCAAGATAAACCCCCACAACCTATTGTTTACCCTAAGATTGCGCAAGTCCCTGCTTCACCTCCTGCACCCAGAAACCCTGTAGTCACACCTAGACAACCTGAGCAACCTCAAAATTTAGTCGAACTTTGGTTTCAATTATTCTATGACATTCTTGGGAATGATCACGTAACAGAGAAGTTGTGCAATGCGCTATACCTAGTTTTAGGGAATGAAGAACACATAGAAGTAGGAATAAGGGCTAATATTCCTGAGAAGAGTACTCAGAGAGTGCAGAGAAGAAAAGTATGAACTGGAAAAGAATTCAGACTAGTAGCCCAGTTAGATGAATTTGAGATTAAGGATGTCATGTTGGATCTAGGATCTGATGTGAACATTCTGCCTAAGAAGACCTAGGAAGCCTTAGGAAAACTTAGGCTGACATATTCCCCAATTCAGCTAATAATGAAAAACCAATATTGTATTTTACCAATAGGAAGACTAGAAAGTGTGGAAATATATGTTGTGGGAGTGAAGACCGTAGCTGACTTTGAAGTGATTGAAATCATGGGGGATAAGGACCCTTACCTTGTACTACTTGGAATTGATTAGGCCTATGAGAAATATGCAACAATTGACTTAAAGAAAGACACCATGACCTTTGAAGCTGATGGAATCAAGGTAGTTCAACCCTTGGACCCATATACAGGGCCCGGATCTATAGAGCCAACATAAAATAATATGGAGGGAGAAGAATTGGATTAGTTTTACACTGTAACAACAGGAATAAGAGATGATTACATAAATCCTACTATTGATGGATCGATAAGTTGGAGGAGTATACAGTCAGTAGACAAAGATTCAGAATTGGCTTTTGATAGTTGGCAGCAAGGCTCGTATGAAAAATTCTTAAGGAGATGCGAAAATGTCAGAGAAACCAGATGGGTTGGGACCGAAGTCAGAGAACACCCAACATATGATGGCACCTCAGGACTCGACAGTTTTCTACTCAACATGGAAGAAAAGGTAGTAGAGGATCAACGGATCTCAGTACTAGATGTATCCCTCTAGGACACTCCTGCCATATGGTGGGCTAATCATAAAGCCTTACTTAGAACTTGGGATGATGTAAAGCAAGCTATCAAGTATAGGTTTCATAATAAGGAGTAGTTGGTATCATATATGCAGATGAATTTCCAAGTTGCGCAAATGTTCAACGAAGAATATGATCCCAGAGCACATATTGAATAGTGCGTGACACCGTGGCAAGTTGTAGAAATACCCTCTCACTTATGGGTTTAGGTATTTCCCCACTCCCTAGGTCCAATCCCAAAATCTTGGTTCATACATGAGGAAACTAGAAGACAGACCAACGATTGGAAAACGTTGGCAACTCATTTTTGCAAGGACTTCTCATTTACAAGTAAGTACCCTGAGCTTGAAGTAGTCCTGCAAAATATTAAATAATTTATTTTTACAGATAATAGTAATTAGAAATCAAACCTAGTGGTATGTTCAAAGCATAGCCAAGAACTTCAAACTAACCTTCACTTATCCTCAACCAAGAAGCCT
The DNA here is from genome assembly GCA_000966675.3 of Picea glauca. Taxonomy (NCBI): domain Eukaryota; kingdom Viridiplantae; phylum Streptophyta; class Pinopsida; order Pinales; family Pinaceae; genus Picea; species Picea glauca. The sequence continues at coordinate 348,603 of JZKD02S1775086.1, forward strand.
ATAGAATGCTATAAGATTAGCAGGGATTTAGAAAGCCCAGATGACTTAGAGGAATTGAGAAACCTAGCCATTAAAGAGACATAAGGGAACAAAGAAATCTAGAACACCATACCCAGTCGGACTGATAGTTCCTACAATCACCCATTAAATTTGCACAAAGTCAATATAGGGACCACAGAGCAACCTAAGATAGCTATGGTGGGAGACTAATGGGACGAGAAAACTAGTCAAGAAATACAGAGTTTGTTGTGGGAATATGAGGATTTGTTCCCAAAGACTTTTTCAAAGTTAAAGGGAATCAAAGGATTTATGGGAGAAATGAAAATCGAATTGAAACTAGGATCCAAGCATGTGAGGCATAGACCATACCATCTTAACCCTAGAGTAAAAGAGAAGGTTAAGAAGGAGATAGACAAGATGTTGGAATCCATACTTATTTTTTCAGTGGAAGAAGTAGAGTGGGTCAACGCAATAGTCATTCAAAGAAAGAAAGGCATAGAGGATATCAGGGTCTGTGTAGACTATAAAAGCCTTAACTCTGCCTGTGTGCATGACTGTTTCCCACCTTTTACTGATGAGGTTCTAGAACAGGTTGCGGGGAAGGAAGCATACACATTCACAGATGGATTTTGAGGGTACCACCAAGTCAGGATTGCCAAAGAGGATAAAAAGAAGACCACATTCATAACATAACGGGGATCTTTCGCATACAATGTAATGCCATTTGGCTTGAAGAATGCCTTTGCAGTTTTCTCCGAGATTGTAATAGAATCTTTCAGAGAATTTATTCACAAGTTCATAGAAGTTTATATGGATGATTGGATGATATATAGTTTTCTCAAGGAACATGTAGCACTGTTATGTTTGATGTTTGACAGATGCAGAGAATTGCAGATATCATTGAATATCAGAAAGTGTATCTTTTGTGTACCACATGGGAATTTTTTGGGCCACATAGTATGTCGAGAAGGAGTATTGGTAGACCCAGCCAAAGTTGTGGTTATTGTGAATATGTCGCCACCTACGAGTGATAAGCAATTGTGCTCCACACTGCGACACACAGGGTACTATCGTAGGTTCATCAGAAGATATGAAAACATCACTACACCCCTGGAAAATCTACTGAAAAAGGATGAAATGTTCCAATGGATTCTAGAATGTGATAAATAATTCGAGACCCTAAAGGAGAATCTCAACACAACACTGATTATGATATTCCCAAACTGGGAAAATAAATTTCACGTCCACGTAGATGCTTCAGGTATTTCTTTAGGAGCTATCTTAGCGCAACCTGGAGATGGAACCATGGATCATCCTATCGATTTTGTGAGCCGAGAGTTGTCACAAGATGAGAGAAACTATACAATGACATAAAGGGAGGGTTTAGCTATGATTTATGCTTTGCAGAAATTCAGACAATATTTGTTAGGCTCTTATTTCAAGTTGTTTACTGATCATTCTGCATTGAAATATCTAGTTAACAAACCTGTGTTGGAAGGGAGAATTTGTAGATGGTTGCTACTATTTCAGTAATTTTATTTTGAAGTAGTTATTAAACCTGGAAGATGCAACATAGGACGTGATCACCTGTCTAGATTAGATTCAGGGGAAAATGGTGGAGTAGTTTACGATCAACTCTCGGATGCGGACTTGTTCTAGGTTGAGGCCATACCAGAGTACCTGGAGGACATAACAGTCTTATTAAGTACAGGGGTTTTCCTAGAAACATATTTCACAACCCATAAATGCCATATGGTTGTTAAAGCAACGGATTACTAGTTGATCGCAGGACAGTTGTATAAATTGGGACTAGATAGTATCCTCAGAAGATGCGTCTTGGCCCATGAAAGATAGGATATACTATGGGAATGCCACAATGGAGTTGCGGGAGGTCATGTAGGAGGGAAGAACACTGCACAGGAAGTTATACAAGTTGGATTTTGGTGGGAAACTCTCTTCAAGGATGCAAGGGTATATGCTAGATCATGTAATGTTTGTCAAAGAGTGGGTAAGCCATGACGACGAGATGAATTACCACTTGAACCAGTTCAAGCTCTATAAGAATTTGAGAAGTTGGAAGTTGTCTTCATTGGACCGATCAACCCCACAACTAAGCATTCAAATTCTAGGTACATCATTACTACAACTGACTACCTTACATGTTGAGTTGAAGCAACATTTGTTCAGGATTGTTTGACCGATACTAATGCTAGGTTCATTTTTGAGAATATTATCACTTGATTTGGATGTCCTAGGAGCCTAACCAGTGATCAGGGAGTGTTGGTTGTGGAGCCTGCTTATCTTCCCGATGCAGAGGTTCTTTGCTTTCAGCCGTGTCTATACCCCATGAAGTATTTACACCCCAGAAGTATGTACACTCTTCCACGCGGGGGAGTGCAGAGGGGGGGTACC
>JZKD02S1775086.1:355130-367676 GCA_000966675.3 Picea glauca
CCCACACTGGGTGAACCACGTAAATCTGTGTCTCTCTTGTATTGTGTGTCTTCTGTGTTTTGTTTCTGCATTTGTTTTATTTTATTGCTCCGCGGTCCTATTTTTCTAACAGGGAGATCATTTCATTAGTAGTGCTATAGAAAAGATTACAACAGATTTTTTGATCCAACATCACAAAAGCAACCCCTACCACCCACAAGACAATGGAACAACAGAAGCACTCAACAAAATTCCATAGAGAGGGTTAACAAAGGTCTATTGCACAAATCTGGAAGATTGGGATGATAGAGTTCTAATAGTACTATGGGCTTATAGGATAACCACAAAGAAAATCCATAGGTACACGTTGTTCTAGCTAGTTTATGGGAAAGAGGTAGTGGTGCCTGTAGAATTAATCACTCCAAGTTTGTACATTGTATAGATCAAACATATGTCAGAGGAGGAATCAGTTGCACAGAGACTTATGGAGTTACAAGAACTCGAGGAGACTAGGTTTTTAGTAGACTTCCATCAGTCAGTTGAAAAAGAAAGACAAAAGTCTTGGCATGACTGGCACATTAAAAATAAAGCATTTGCGCAAGGAGACAAGGTTCTACTCTATGAAAGTCGGTACCAGATGCATCCTGGGAAGTTGCACATGCATTGGTTGGGACCATTTATAGTTACAGAGATCCGATCCTCAAGAGCAGTCCAACTCATGCAATTGGATGTTATGTTGCGACTAGGATGGGTGAATGGCACTCGCCTGAAACCCTATATGTCTCAAAAACTAGATAAAAGAAGTGTTTCTCTAGTCACAAGGAGCATTTATAATAGTTAGATTTGAGTTTTCTACAATTTTTGTAAATTCAGTTAATAAAGTCAATGTGCATAGTGTTGCGCCATGACAGGTAGTTCATTTTCTGTTTAAGTGTTGTTTGATGTAGAACTGCTTACTCAGTAGTGGAGGATTAAATAAGACAAGAACTCATTTATGACGGTCATTAATATGACGGGGACCCCTTTGTGGTCGGAGGGAGAACAAATCCAAATGCAATATGAGTCCATGTGCCACACACAACCAGTCCAGTGACAGCCTTTATTGTGGTTACGATACCTCGTCTGAATTTAGTTAAGCCATAGAGATGTGATACGTGATCAAGATGCCATTGGTATTTGCACTAGGATTTCGACTCGTCAAATGGAAAGGTATGAAATTGGCCACGTCCCTGACCAACTTCCATAGTAAATGCCATAATCACCCAATCGGATTTACCCTGTTAACCTGTCCCATCGGACAACTCATATCCAAGTTGTGTCCATAGGGTCATGATGAACAATAGTTATTACTGAACTTTCCAACTAAGCCCGAGTATAAGGCTCTGAGAACTCGTCGTAGAACGCATTGTTTTCAATTAATTTTTTCAATTAGTTTAGCAATTTCTGGACTCTATAGAGCGAGCAAGCCTGTGTAATCGAGAAACCTGTAGTTGTGATCCCCAATCCTTAGCTCCTTGCAGAATCTGTTGATAACTTAGAGCTCACAATGCTGAGAGATACATGAATTCGAAGGGTCATGTACAAGGATGCAGTACCAAAGGAGATCTGCAACCCCCGAGTCGAGGTCGTAGGTGATCTAAAGGGGAAGGTAGTCGAGGTCAAGCTCCTTGACCTCGACTTAACATACCAACTCTTGTTCCCCCATATGAACATAGCCATATTCTGGACTACCGCTCGAGACGAGTTGGGAGGCGTGCAGTTTGTGCCCAAGAAGGAATTAATAAACACATTCAACTCAACCATCATGAACCTCAGAGACTTACCAGTGTTCGGTACCACTGGTGAATTTTCGCGGTGCACCAAGCTTCTGATCAGCAGAGTGCATGACAGAAGTCTCTGGCTGGACATGAGGTATCCAATCCACACCGAGGACATACATAAGCTCACTAGACTTCCCCTTGAAGGAAAGTATGTGTTGAAGGGATGTCAGGGTCCTAGCAAGAATGGAAAAAAGAAAGGGGAGCCCAGTCTCTATGAAAGGTTCTACACGTAGAGGGGTGGGGGGTGGGCACAACCAAAATTGACCCCATACTACTAGAAAAATTCAAGACCGGCTGTTACATCATATCCAGTAAGCTTATGAGTTCATACTACAAGGGATAATGCATGTTGGATGCATTATTAGTGGCTGACTTCTGCACCAATGGCATTGTATTCAACTGGTGCACTTACCTGTTGGAGGAATCGCTTGTCTATTGCGAGGAAGACCAGGAGAAGGGAGGCACCTTCACATACGGCTACCTGTTGGTGGTGTTCGTGATGTTCAAGTGGATGCCACCTACTGGAAGACCGTTGGCACTAGCATATAAGGGGTGCATGAAAAATATGTTTAATCCATGGCACTCCAGGGTGGACTCAGAGAACACAACCTTCAACAACTCGGAATTCTCCAAGTGGTACAACGCACTGATCAACACAACCTAGAGGTTGCACATTCAACAAGGTCTCCTCAACTACAACACAAGGAACATTTCTTTTAGCATGAACCGACATCATACATTTGTATGGCCGAGGCATGTTAGCAGGGAAGAATTCCATTCGAGGATGTTGTCGTTCTACCTGGTTGAGGAGGCCTTCAGAAAAGAGGTAATGTTGTGGCAAGGAGTTAAATACAACCCACACAATTCAGGGATGTACTATATATTTCCTGCAAACTTCTGAAGAAGAAAGGAAAAGAAGTAGGGGTAGGATCAAGGATGATTTTAGGGGCTAAATTTTTCTCATGGGCTAATTTTCCATGGTTTTTCCCAAAAAATGATTCGCCCAAATTCTATAAGATAAAATTATTTTACCTTGAAAATCACCAAAATTTTATAAAAACTATATAAAATCCATAGAAATTTGAATATTTTTACAAAAACATCGCCAAACATTTATAATTGGCATATGAATAATTAGTAAGATTCGCCAAGGTTTCTACATTTTAAAATAAATTTCCATCCTTAAAATCATCCCTAGGTAGGAACAAGCACAAGACCAGAGGCCTAGAAGAAGGAAGCTCAGGCACAGTTAGAATCTGAGGAGGAAGAAGAGATGTAGCCATTGGAGCACAAGAAAAGAACGTTGTCAGTCTTCCCGTAGCTTCCAGATAAAGATGTGTTGACAGGTGAGGACGTCAACAAGATCCCGACTGTTGTGGTCATCACAGAACTCGTCACGAAGAAGCTTAGAAATGGGGTTTCGCCGAGCAAAATATTAAACCCCCAACCATCACATCTATCGTCCCCCACACCCACTCAATGGTCAGAGCAACCCCCATCATCCATATTCACGACGACCCTGAGCTTGACACCTTTCTATCCACCATCATCACTGAACACCCCCCATCACCACAACCCCAGTCGCCACCCCCAGAAACCACCAGACCACCCCAAACCATAGATCTAGAGCTGATGCAACTCGATCCCCCAGAGAATACAGAGCGATAACTCCTAGAAACAATCCAGGAGTTGCCTGAGCCGAGACCAGAAGTTTCTGGTCCAAACCCTGAAGTACTAGAGCAGAGCCTATAGTTGGCTGGTCCAAACCCAAACACCCAGGACCAACAAATTGTGCCTTTTGTACCAGAAAAGGACACCCAAACCATGGAGGAGCCCCAAGCTCAAGGCACCTAGCACATCCCCTCAACAACCAAGGTTGAGGGTGGCTAGGGAAGCACAACGCAGGGAGATGACGCAAGTAGAAGGGAAGACATACTAGAGGTTCAGAAGGAAACCGAGTCAACTTTTGAGTAGAGAGTGACATCCACACAAGAACAGATGGAGTTGGTTCTCCAGAACCCGCAATAGTGCACAGAGTTGTTGCAACTCTGCCTAGATAGAACAAAGGTTATGACACTCTAAGGTTGAGACTTGCGCTAGGACCATCAACAGAGGAGGAGGTAGAGACCCACTCATAGAATTCAATGGCCAGTGGACTGCCACTGCATACTCGAGCACCCAAATATGAAACCCCTTCATCCACTGAACTTACACAATGGCCAATGACACACTTGGTCGAAGTGATCAGAGCATCCACTGATCAACTAGAGTAGAGGATACAACAGGCCGATAGGTCTTCCAAGCACGCAAGGGAGGAAGTCCTCCTTGCGCACGCATGAAAGACACAAGAAGCACATGCAAAGATCCAGGTTGAGCACAAACTGGAAAGAGTGCAGGAAAAACTTGTTGAAGCCTGGCCGAAAATTCGAAAGGTCGCAACCCAACTTCCCGAATCCATGGATGTAGGAGAGTTAGAACATCATATTGAGTTGATCCAAGGTGCATGGTCCAACCTAGAAATTCACGTTGAGCATATTGAAGAGAAGTTGTAGAAGACTTATCAAGAAGCAAAGCAGAAGCCCTGAAAGTTGCAGGAGTAGATGAAAAAGGTAGTGTTAGAAGGAAACAATGCCCAAGAAACACTTCATAAGCGCACAACTGAGTGCACAAGGATTTTCAGGGAAGTTAGAGATTGGATGGACATCATCGCTAAACGCAACCAAACCTTGAAGTATGTGTGCACCAAAATCCAAGAGCTGAATGAAGAATTTGTGACAACGATGGATCCATAGGAGAAACAACAGAAGTTCGATCAGATCCATCACGCGGACAATGAACTGAATGCCCTCTTGGAGGTGCAATCCATAGCAAAGAAGGAGCTTCACAACTTTTGGCCTGTCATTCAGACAGTCTATGTGAAGATGCATCAAGTTGATGCAACAAAAGATTCTGAGTGGAACTCGTTGATCGCATCCAAGCCAAAGGGATGTATTACAAAGGCGACCCAAAAATTCATAACAGAGGCATCACTCCTTGCTAGGAAGTGGCGGGGTAAAGTTGGAAGCTTTCAAGGAGTGAGGAAACGGGCCTTGGAGTTGGTCCTAGAGTTGGGCCCTTCATTTGAAGAGGCGAAAGAAGAGGAAGCACAAGTAGAAGAGTAAAAAAATAGGAAAAGGAGGACAAGGGAAAACAATAGTTGCTCCTGGAAGTTGTGAAAGAGCCTAGTACTTGACTTGATGGTGAGTCAAGGATTGTGGCCGAAGCCTATTGGTCCCTTCGATTTTGGGATAAGAAATTGTGAAATTTTTTGTCCTAGTACGAGTTGCACAGGATTTAGAAGAAGCAGGACAACAAAGCAAGGAAAATCAACAGAAATTAGTTGCGAAAAGGACAACGCAATGCCAGCAAAGAAAAAGTGGTTGCAACAGAACAAGAACGTGTGCAAGCAAAGGAAAAAGAAACAACCTATCTTCTATATAGGTTTGAATATGATTGTAAAAAGGTTGTTAGTGTTTCCAGTTGGGTTAAGTCTAGTTCTAAGTCTGTAATGTAAGTTGTACACCATCTTGAGATTTAGAGCTCTGCAACATGATTCTAGAGCTAGGAGTCTGTAACAGAGCACTACTATGTGTCTCTGAGTTTGTAAATGACGAAAGATTTGAAGATAATATGAAGAAGGATCCAAATTTTCAAAATAGGTTGTGTCTTTCTTGTGTTTTACTCATGCATTACAGTACTTCTTTATGGCTTATAAGTTCCACATGATGTCTTTATGTTTAATCGATTTTCCGCAACATAACTAAGTTAAGTTCTTGCACACATGAGTTCAGATCTGTTTGGTAGTTAGATGTCTTGTGAAAGATCAAGATGAATCTTGAAGGTTCTGTGAATCCTCCTAAGTCTTTTCCTTTCCCTTCCCTATCTATTTGTCTCAGTAGTGCTTCGGGTGAGACTTCTTCTCTTCGAAGGAGATGAAAATGTCAGCGCTCTAGACTACTCGGTACCTTTTGTTGGTAACCTGAGAAGGACCCTAGTCTAATCAAACTTGCACCAACAATCGACAGATGTTCTATGTTGATAGAAAGAGAACAAATAGAGAATTCAAAGAGGGAGAGCATGTGTTTTTAAAAGTTAAAGCCAATAGAAGCTCGTTGAAATTGGGAAGTTTGCCAAAGTTGGCAGTGAGATATTGAGGGCATTTTGAGGTCTTATAAAAGATAGGACTAGTTACATACGTGCTAACATTACATACATCCATGAGAATTCATAACGTGTTTCATGTGTCTTTGTTAAAAAAGTATGTTCCTAATCCTAATCATGTGATTGATTGGAATGTGATCTAGGTGGAACACGAAGGGGATTTCCAAGTGGAACTAGTGCACATCCTGGACTAGAAAATCAAAGTGCTTAGGAACAAATCCATAGGCTTGGTAAAGGTTCAATGGATCTATTATGGTCCTGAAGATGGTACATGGGAGCACGAGGAAGCCATACGGGAATTATACCCGCAAAGTTTTGCAAATTTTGAAGAAAAGTGAATGTACATTTGTACATAAGCAAATGAAGAATCCATTTTGGCGGTTGAATTTATTGGATCTACAACTTTGATGTTCTTGTCCAACTAATGAGGGGTTAAGGGGAAAAGGGAGTTGAAGGTTGGAATTGTTGCATGAGTCATTAAATTGTGGAATTATCTTGTATCTTGATGTAATGTTTTTATGTATGTCAATGTGTAAATTGTATGGTTATGTGCACTGAGGAAAGTGGAATTTGTAGGGAGAGAGGAATGTAACATCCTCATTTTCAAACCCCAAAATAGCGATGTGTATTGTAAATATAACATGTGGTCGAGATCCAAGCAATGTATATTATAAATGTGATGTATGGCTGAGAACCAATATGTAAACGATGTAAATTGAAATATAATAAATAAAGTGTATCGCAAGATGCAGATGGATACAAACAAAGATTAGGGGATAAGTATCCACAATAGAGGGTAGGGGTCTAAGGGGGGGAGTTACCCACATCTATTAAACCAAAACCCATTTCCTATTTTTTCTCAAAATTATCCTTTCCATGAACCTTCCATTAGTTGTTGAGTGTTCTAGAGCCCAATCATTGAATTCATGTAAGAGAATTGGTGTGAGAGTCACTTCTCATAGTTATTGAGAGCATGGGGACTGAGTACAATCAGTTTGGGGAAGAATGCAAGTCAAGAAAGAAATAGAAAGAGAGTAAATAAGTATGGGTAGAGGACTACTTTTTACACATTCACGTTTTTGCATAGAGAGTTGTTTTTACATGGATATTTCTGGCCAACAATGGAGTTCTAAGTGTGGTAGATTGTAGGAAACTGTTGTGGACATGTTTGGTTGTTGTTTGGAGCTGTAATTTCATGGATAAAGAGGTTGTGTTCTTGGGAGCAATTAGTTGTTCGAAATTCATCTAAGGAGCATGTGTTTTGGCTGCTGGGTGAATTTGTGTTGCAGCTGTAAAATTCATGAAGTCCTGGAAAGTAGAATTCTTGTCCAACATGTGTTGGAATCCCTAGAGGGGAGTGGAAAGACCCGAGGGACTGAGAGAAGTGAAGGGGGATTCCATCCCTTGGGTTGTGTAGGTTGAGGGGAAGTTTTTTGGTGGAATGGAATTAGTTGAGAGTTTAATTGTTGAAAGGGGGACATTAGCCAGCCTTAGGGACCTCTGTATTTTGTGATTTCATAGCCCCAGTTCGAGGGTGTCTTATTGTTGATAACTAGAACAACAAGGATATAGTTGGGAGGAACATCTATCCTCTACAACGTTTTGCACATTTTATAAGATAAATGTTCTATTTCTTGTGTTTACTCATGTATAATGCTTGTATAAATGTTGTACAACTTACTATGAGTTATATTTGGTTTTTGTTGCTTATTGTGAGTATAAAGATGCATTAATGTCTCTATTTTATGGTTGAATGTTGTTTTATGTATTCAATTGTTGTTGTGCACAGTAAGAGTAATTGTATTTACATTTTTATAGAACATGGACAACTGAATGAACTTGCATTTCACGTTGTATGTTAATTTCCACATATTGTATGTTGTAATGTATGTTGTATGTTGTATCATAATTTTTATTGGGTCATTTTAGTAGTGAAATGACCCAGCTAGGGGTTGGGTACGTTACAATAAACACCATATATCACTTTTTCAAAAGGATGCTTGTATGAAACTTGGCATGCATTTTTCTAAACACACTCACATAGTTATGTAGCTTATTTTAATAATGGACTTGAATTTTTTGATAAATTAATGCAAATTATACTTCCTTGGTAGATTTTTGTAAACACTGAGAATATTAAGGGTTGTAATTTGAATGTGAAAAACAAACATACTTACCAACTTAAGGAGAATTGTGACCTCAAAATGAGAACTCTAACCCTAAAAGCCCACATTTTTGGGTCAAAAACACCAAAGTCAACCACCAAATCGAAACTGGTGCTACTAGTAATATCATTTTTTTCAAGGTTAAAATTACCACATTTTTCAACCATGGCATTAACAACCTCATAATATTTCCAACAAAAATCTTAAAATTGACGGCCAAATTAAAAAGCAGCGCTAACAACAACACCATTCGTGTTTTGAGGTTAAAATTACAACTTCTTTGAAACCACGGACTTAAAAATCAATAGAGTTGTAACCAAAATACTAAAATATCAATCCCCAAATCCAGAAGTGGAACCCCTCTTTTTTTAAGACTAAAATTACAACATTTTTGAAATCATGGTCTTAAAAACTAGTATCCTTCCTAGCAAAATCTTATAATCAACCTTGGAATAAAAAGATGTGCTACCAATAGTGATGTGTGTTTTTCTCAATTCAAAATCCGAACATTTTACAAACTGTGTCCTAAAAACCTTGCACTATTCCAAAAAAAATCATTAAAAAAAAACGCTTAAAAAAGAAGAAAAAGAGAAAAGGAAAAAAAAAACTATGGAAGGAGAAACATTGTCTTTTTATAAATAATAATAATAAAAAAATGCATATTTCAAGTAAAAAATATATAATAATAATTTGTAATTAAACAAGAAGTGGAAAAAATTAAAATTTAAAAAAAAAAAAAAAGTATTTAGATTTTTTTAAGTTCAATTAAAAAAAACGTATATTTAAAAAAACAAATTTTGAAAAAACTTAAAAGAAAATGTAAGACTTGGGCTATGTGCACAACATACAAAATTATAGAACAACATGGATATTTTTCTTATATCATACTTATGGAAGATTCAACATGCATTTTTGTTAGGCTTTATGAACTTTGTACATTATGTAAAAAGTGGGAAAAAAGTTGAATATTTTTTTCACAAATACAATTTTTAAAACTTAAATTGAACGAATAAAAATATAAAAAGGTGTGAAATGGAAAAAGACGACATTCTCCAATTTGAATCATTCGATTTGGCCAAAATATAAACCATGAGCATGCATTTTAGTGCATGTAATATGTAATACCTATTACATAATATGTAATACATATTACATATATGTAATATGTATTATCTATAGGTATTACATATTACATATATGTAATGTGTATTACCTATATTTCAATAATATATACAAAAGGTTATGACTTGACAGATTATATATGCCAACAACATAAAGTGAATTTGGGAATTCTAATATATGAGATTTTGTTATCAAAACAATGAAATATAAAACATCATATATCACTTTTTCAAAAGGACACTTGTACGAAACTTGGCATGCATTTTTCTAATCCACTCACATAGTTTTGTAGCCTGTTTTAATAGCGGACTTGGAGTTTTTGTGAAATTAATGAAAATTATACATCCTTGGTATATTTTTGTAAACAGCAAGAATATTAAGGGTTGTAATTTGAATGTGAAAAATAAACATGGTTACCAACTTGACTAGAATTGTGACCTCAAAATGAGAACTACTAAAATCCCACATTTTTTGGTCAAAAACACCAAAATCAAGCTCTGAATTGAAAAGTAGTGCTACTAGTAGAACTCTTTTCTTTAGGGTTAAAATTACCTCATTTAAAAACTATGGCATTAACAACCTCGTAATATTGCCAACAAAAATCTTAAAATTGACCACCAAATTGAAAAACAATGCTAACAACAACACCATTTTTTTCGAGGTTAAAATTGCAACTTCTTTGAAACCATGGAATTAACAATTAGTACCATTGTAATCAAAATCATAAAATTTCAATCCCAAAATCCATAATTGGAACCCCACTCTCTTTTTCGAGGCTAAAAGTACAACATTTTGAAAACGTGGCCTTGAAAACTAGTATTCTTGCAACCAAAATCTTAATATCAACCCTTGAATAAAAAATATGTGTTTCCAATGGCGCCCTCTTTTTTTCTCATCCTAAAATCACAACATTTTTCAAACTATGGCCTAAAATCCCGGTACTATTCCAAATGCAACCATAAAAAAAAGACCTTGAGAAAAGAAGAAAAATAAATATAAATAAAAAGAAAACTCTAAAATGAGAAACATTTGTCTTTTTATAAATAAAATAAAATAAAATAAAAACATATTTCAAGTAAAATCAAATAATAATAATAATAATAATAACGTAATTAAAGAAGAATAGGAAAAAATAATGAAATTAAAAAAAAAAAAATGTATTTAGAATTTTTTAAGTTAGAAAAAACCACATTAAAAAAAAACAAATTTTGAAAAAAATTTAAAAAGATGTAAGACATGTGCCCAACATAGAAAATTATAGAAAAAAAAGAAGATTTCCGTTATATCATACATGTAGAATATTCGACATGCATTTTTGTTAGGCTTCACGGACTTTGTACATTGTATAAAAAGTGGGTAGAACTTATGTATCTTTTCACAGATACAACTTTTAAAACTTGAATTTTTTGAGCATGTGTTATATTCTTTGCATGATTAGTGAAATATGTTGCTACATTGTTTTAGGCACAAAGTGCAGTCATAAGGGGGGTGAAACCCCCCCACTATTCGAGAGTTTAGAGGCAAAGCCACCAAGCAAATTCTTTTGGGTTGTTTTTTGTTCAGTTTTGTCCTGGTTTTCAGTCAATGGTTTTTCGACCCATTGTAATGTAATTTTGATTAAGGAATCTAATCTAGGTCAATGGATGAGGGAATTGGATGCTACGTGATCCTAGGTGTATTGTATCATAATGGTGAATTTAATACAATAAGATTTAGATGTGTGGCTCTAAACATTTTGTTGGTTTTCCCGATGAAGGGTTTCCAAGGTAAATTCTTGAGTACTATGTGTGGTTTCTATTGTTTTCTTTCTATTGTATAAAGAATATGTATGTGCATTTCTATATTACAAAGGTTTAAAACCTTCATTTGGTATCATAGAAGTTATTAGATTCAAGGGAAACCCTTTTTGCTAAGGGTTTGATTATCTTGGATATGTGATGAACTAGGTTTCAATGGGAGCTCTATGGTGGTGATTCTTGTGGTGAAAGAAAATGGTGAGGAATTCTAAAGTAGAGATTGAGAAATTTAACAAGAAAATATTTGAGCTTTGGAAGTTGAAGATGAAGGATCTTTTGGTATATAAAGAACAATGGGTCATTATGGATCCTAACACTGCACCTACGGGTATGTCAACGAAAGACTGGACGAAGTTAGATAGGAAGTAAAATAGCACAATTTGATTGTTCCTTACAGATTCAGTATTACTAAATGTCTTAGGAGAAACAACAACCAAGGAATTATGGAATATGTTAGGGACTTTGTATCAGTCTAAATCCTTGGTAAATAAAATTTTCATTCAAAATAAGTTGTACCTCCTGAGGATGAATGATGGAGACTCATTGATAGAGAAACTTAATTCCTTCAATATTGTGGTAAGTCAGTTGTTGTCTGTGGATATTAAAATTTCATATCAAGATAAGTGCATTAGTTTTTTGTTTTCATTGATAAATCTATGCGATAGTCTAATTGTAGCTATTGGTAGTAATGCGACCATATTAAATTTTGATGATGTGGTTTCATCCTTGTTATTGGAATAAATGAGGAGGAAAAACATGGATTATCAGAGCATGGATGCCTTATCTGTAAGAGGATTTTTCTTGGATGAAAATAAAAATAAGTCCTCAAGTGGGAGATCTAAATCAATGAGAAAATACTTAAATAAATGTTGGAAATGTGGTAAAGTTGGGCATTTCAAGAAGGATTGCATATCAAAAGTGTTGAGAGATGGAAGGGATATGATGACGTTTCTTTCAAAGAAGGGAAATCCTCCTTAGAAGGAGGGGATGTGTACTTAGATTCTTCAAGCATACATGTATATCATGATGTATGGCTTATCAATTTAGGTGATTCTTTTCATATGAATCCCCATAGAGAGTGGTTCTATAAATATGAAAAGTATAACGGAGGTGACGTTTTCCTAGGAGATCACTTAACAACTAGAATAATAGGATGTGGAAAAGTTAAGTTGCATCTCAAGGACAGAAGGATTAGAACACTCCATGAGGTGCATTAACTGGCTAGAAACTTGATATCTATAAGTAATATGAGTGATGCAGGTGTACATACTATATTCAAAAAGGAAACCTATAAAATGGTTTGAGGAGAATTGATGTTGATGAGGGGAGTTTAGAATGGAAATTTATACATGTTGTTGATCCAGGTGGATATCGGGGGCCACCCACCTTTTCCAAATGGCTCAAAACAGTTTTCTGGCCATTTTGGCAATTTACTATTTTTAGCAGGTTTTCACTTCCGGGGCC
>JZKD02S1775086.1:372144-410983 GCA_000966675.3 Picea glauca
GAAAATAATCCGGATCAGTTGTTCAGAAGAATAATCAGTAATGGGTATAATAGTTTTGTTGTTCATGAGGGTGAAAAATACAAAAACCCTATGATCTTTAGAGAAGATACAATAATGTGGCATCAAATACTGGGACATATTTGAGAGAAGGGCCTTCGAACACTACACAGTAAAGGTCTGGTTGAAGGTATGTTTGATTGTATATTGTATTTTGATTTATATGAATGTTTCATATATGGTAAAAAAATTGAGTAAGACTACTATCTGGTGCTAAAAGAGAAAAGGGGAGATTATATTTAGTACATAGTGATGTGCTTGGACCTATTCTTGCTCCATCTCTAGGTAAATATGTGTACTATGTTTCATTCATTGTTGATTTCTTGAAAAATACATGAATTTATTTCCTCCAAAATAAATATGAGGTTTTTGGTAAATTTCAAGTGTTTAGGGATCTTATGGAGAATCATACAGAGAATAAAATAAAGGTGTTGAGGACATATAATGGTGGAGAGATTTGCGGGAACAAATTCGAAGAATTTTGTAATAAGTGTGGTATATAAAGGTAGAAGACTATTTCATACACACCTCAACAAAGTGGGGTTGTATAAAGGATGAATAG
Organism: Picea glauca; assembly: GCA_000966675.3. Classification (NCBI taxonomy): domain Eukaryota; kingdom Viridiplantae; phylum Streptophyta; class Pinopsida; order Pinales; family Pinaceae; genus Picea; species Picea glauca. The sequence continues at coordinate 372,764 of JZKD02S1775086.1, forward strand.
GATGTCAATGGAAAAAGAAAAGAGCATGCTCAATGGTGTTGGGTTAGGACATAAATTTTGGGTAGAGGCAGTGGGTACTGCATGTTACTTAGTAGATAGATCACCCTCATTAGCATTGGTGGACAAAACTCCGCATGAGGCATGGATTGGTAAGAAACCTTCTCGTGAACATATTAGAGAGTTTGGATGTGATTTGTATGTACATGTTCCAAAGGAAAATAGAAGATGGATAATAAAGATGAAAAGTGTATTTGTATTGGTTACAAAGAGGTTGTAAAAGGTTATAAACTTTGGAACCTAGAAACTAAGAATATTGTCTATAATCAAGATGTTGTCTGTAGAGAGGTTAAATATGTTCCAAAATAGGAAATTCCACCAAAAGAAAAAGAACCAGAGATAATAGAATTTGAGTTGGACGGTGAATAATTTGAATATATAGAAGAATATGAATTAGAAGAAGAAGAAAATCATACTCTAGTATTGAAGAGATCAGTTTGGGAAAGAAGATAACCAGAAAGGTATACTCCACCTAATTTTTTATCTAGTTATGCTTTGTCTATTACTGATGATGATCTCGGAATTGTTAGGGAGGAAATGGATTCATAGGATGGAAAAATCTGGAAGAAATTCATGGTTGAATAAATGGCTTCCTTGGATAAACTTTAGGCTTGCGATCTAGTTGAGTCATTGTTTGGAAGAAAACTCGTTGGTAAAAAATGGTTATCTAAGAATAAGTTGAATGCAAAAGGTAAAGTGGAGAATTATAAAGGTCGCCTAGTAAAAAAGGGATATTCCCAGTTAAAGAGAATTGATTTTGGTGAAATCTTTTCTCCTATTGCTAAATTGACTTTTATAAGATTTGTTTTTTCTATTGTTGTTGGAGCCGCCCTTGTTTTATTTTAACCCTTCACAATTTTCATTTTTTAATACTTGAAATCTAAAGATGGTTTTTTGATTTCCCCCCCCGGAACTTTGAAAAAACCATGCAACCTTCTCGAATAAGCAACGATGCTTTTTCTCCCCTCAAAACAGTCCACTTTTGTAAGAACGTTCGATCTTTTTGTTTTATTTCGGGATCTCGCAAGTCAGATACTTTAATCCTTGAATTCACACGTCCCGAGTCACGAAACAACGAACTCATGCTAAGTTTTTATTCAAGAAAGAAACCAAGGTAAATTCTTTTAACTTAGTGATTGGACGTCGTCGGGGTTTCACGCCTCGGCGTTCGTCAAACCAAGTTTTCTTTTTTATAGCCCCGAGAGCCGAGAACGCGAGGTACTTTGTGATAACCCTAGTCAAGGATTAAAAGTAAAAAAATAAGCCAACCATGGTTAAGTCTGTTCTCGGCGTCTCATCACTCGGCACTATCTTTTTGAAAGTTACGGCGTCTAAAATCCCGACTCACGAAGTCGCGACGTAATTATAACAGGATTAATTAGTCGCCTAATCTAAGATTTTATTCCCCTAATTTGAGCCTTAATTGTCGCCGTCTCGCAATTTCGCGACTCGGCATACTAATCTCCCAAAAACTTGTCTTCGAAGTTTCGAGTCGCGATATAGCGAATAAAAGTGATTAGGTAATTAATGATGCTCTAAATCGCGGTTACTGTTAATTAAGCCAAAATCGGTCTTCGCAGTCTCGCGAGTTGAAGATTCAAAATGTTAAAAAGTAATCCACGATGCAGCGAAAAGCGAGAATTTTTTTAACATTGCTAGGTTTGAATATTTTAAAATAAAGCAAGATATGTCCCGTGCATCGAGGCTTGCACATTTCCCGAGTTAACTATTTGCTCTCCATACTCCGACTGACTGTCAAACCACCAAAATTTATGGCATTAATAGGAAGATAAGGTAAATCTATGAGTAAGATCGGATTTTTTACAACATGAGTTATTTCTAATTTTGAATTGACAGGCTTGTTCTGAAAGGTACCATTTTTTTTAAATATATGTAGGAGCTACGTTTCATTATGAATTTTTCATAGCATACAGAGCTCATAGTTTCGGAGTTAACTATTTTCTGCATGTATACACAGTTCTATCAAAGGAGAGCGAAAACGCAAACTGTAGCCATGGCTCCGCGGAAAACAACAAAGGTAAATGTTGAAGTCACGGGATAGGGCTCAGATAATGTCTCCGATACTTCACCCCAAAGTGTCGAATCAATCCCCGACTGGTCGTATGTGTCCAATGTTCTGCAAGCTGAATTAGTAGATTACTTAGACGACTCCGACGACAACGAAAGGGATGATTTACACACCAAGTACAAGATAATCGTCCAATCAGGGATGCACAGAATAGAAACCAAGCCACGATTGCTTCCTTATTATGACATGATCCGGTGGGCATTGGACCACGTAGACTTACCTACCAGGACGATCATGAACAACCAACGAGTTACTATCAGAACTTTTAGGCTCGAGCATTTACAAAGCATGTACAAGCTACCATCTACGTCTGAATATACATATGGTGCAGATTTCTTGGAGGAATTCAAAGAGAAAGAGTGCATCCAGTACGACAAAACCATGCCTGGTTTGATCAAAGATTGGGTTTCGCGTGCTGCGAAATTCAGAGCAAGTGATCAGGGTGTTTATTCTATTTATTCTTTGGAGCCACAGTATAAATATGTAGCCATGATGACATGTCGGCTGTTTGGGTTAGAAGACACATCACATTTCTACATTGCATGGGTGCTTCTCATGTTTCAGGTCACAGAAGGTTGCTCGTTCAATTGGGCAAAGATGCTCTCAGACAGCTTGGCCAATAGGGTCACAGAGTATCGGGAGCAAAAGGCAAATGGGAAACCGTCAGCGTTTTACATGTCAGCATATATCATGGACGCGATATGTTCCATGACACCTTTCCCCTTGATGAGTTGGTCTTGGAATCCAACCCAAGAAAAACCCGTGCATGAGTATCATGACAAATTATGGGAAAATAAAGCAGGAAAGTTCCCATATGAGATTTTCAATTGGGTGATGGTGCCCCTGCACATCACCATTTTTTGTCACCCACCACCTCGCATATCAGACAGCATTGCACCAGGTCTGAGTGGCATAGCGGATTGGTATGTAGAGGCAGAGTTTTCATACATCAGAGTTTTTGGGGATTCTATTCCCCCTCATGCGCTGCCCTTGTTCATCCCCGATAAACTGGCTTGTTGAGAGGTTGCATGGCAAACGGTAATTGGAGGTGTGAGCAAAGAACTCAAGGGCTATTCAAAGAAGGTATGGCCTTCTTTTCCCATTCAAATGAATTCATATTCTTTATTCGATTTTGGGCATGCCAAAGCTAAGGCTGCTACCGTGGAGGACCTAAAGTTGGTCTCCATTGAGATTAAGAAACATGATCCACAGAAGGTTGTGAGCAATCACTTGCCTCATTGTGGGCTTAAGAGATTCGAACATGAAAATTCTCCCTCGGACGACATTTTTCGAGGGGCGAGATCTTATGAAGAAGTGCTAGGCCGGATCCAATCGTTAGCACCCGAAGACACAACATCTGTATTAAGATTCCAGGAACATAGATGAAGATGTCTCCCCACTATGTTGGGAGGTTTGGCCATTGCTGAGACAAAATAGAAGGATGCTGAAGATTTTGCAGAGGTAATGTCTATCCCTGGACAATAGCAGGAAGGGGAGAAAACGAGTAATCTCGAAACAAAAGAGAAGACTCCGGACCCTCCAAGCAAACAGAGTTCGGAGGCTGAGGGAAAAACTCCAGACCCACCGAGGAAACATATATCCAGGACTGAAAGAGAAACTCCAGGTACGCCAAAGGAGCAGAACCCTATCAATACTCCAAAGGAATCGACAAAACAAATAGGAAAGCCCATCACCTCGATCACACCCTTGCAGTTGGCACAGGGAAATGTTAGCGAGGGATGGATATTTGATGAAGAACTGAGGCCTATAAGAGCAGAGTAACTCCCTCCAAATGAGTTCTTTTTTGATAAAAAGAGAAAAGTTGTAGTGAAGCGAGAGTTTTATCAAGAGGGAGAGTCCACTGCGAAAAAATACAAAATCATGACAGATGGCAAGAACAAGAAAAGTGATCAACTTGCCACTAAAATCGCTGGAACACTGGGGGAATACGCTTTGGAAAATCAATTCTTGGTTGGGCAGATGAATAACCAACTAAAAAGGAAAAATCGCCTCATCAGGACCCTCGAGGCTAGATTGGCTACAGCCACAGAGAATGCTAAAGGCCAGGCCAACATGGAGATGGAACATGCTAGATTGGCTGACAAAAATGAAATAGAAGCGCTCAAAGCCAAGCTGGAGCAAGCACACCTAGTGATCCAAGATGGTCGGATACAGGCGGGTCAGCAGAGGACTATGATCACAGAGCTGCAGGCTCAGTTAGAGGTCGCTGAAAGCAGGGTGATCGATGTCGAGGGGTTTAAATCCCAAGCGATCGATATTCGGAGCAGGATCTCTTCTGTACAACAGAGTCTGCTAGACAAAGTGGGAGTGATTCAAGAGGATTTCCTATTGATGCATCAGATTTTCGAGAATCTGACTATCAGAGAAAGGAATGCAGAAGTTGCTCGGGTCGCTTTTCAGGAGGTGGTGATAGCTACTAACAACAGATTTTCGGTAGGTTCTCCTCGACTCACCATCTCAGAACAAACTAGAGGTAACATTCTTTTAAATGATTGGGAACATAATATTACCTTAAGCAAGGAACATGCCCAAAAAGTAACCAATTCATTAGAAGAAGACTTCAATGCTATAGATGGCAAGTTGTTGGGTATGGAGAGTGGAGGTGACTCAGAAACATTAAGGCAAATGAATGTAGAATAGATCTCGCTCGATCTGAAAGAGAAGAATGAGAGAGATTTGGCTGATATCTCTCAGATGGACAGGGTGGACATGGCTCAAGTTGACAAACACTTAATCCAACCTAGTGCACAAATAAGTGCCCTTGACATCGTTGATGCACAAATGGGGGACAAGTTGCCGCAGTTAACTCGAGAATGTTATTTCGCCGAGACCAGCTATCAAGAGGAACCTTCGCAGCTCGTATCTCAGTTTGTGGAAAAATGTATCACATGCACCGAATCCATGCAAAGACGAGCACCTGGCACCAATTGAAAATAGAGCAAGAGAAAGGAAGTGATTTCACTCTTCTCGGTTGTAACCGAATTTGTGAAACTGTCGAGTTTCTAACTGATCTGTAAAAGTTGTATAAATATACCATAGAAAGAAAAAGAAAAGGCTGGACCCTTTTGGTGTCCACTGTAATAGAGTTTTTGCATTTGAAGAAGTTAATATAAGCAAATTTGGAGATTCTCGATTCCGTCCAGACTGTGTTACAAGTTTGTTTCTTTGTATTTCATGTTTCATTCCATTATATTATTCATAATTGATGTTCTTCGTTATACTTTAGTACGACCACTACTATAACGAAAGGATTTTGGTTTTCTGCAATTTTTTATTGTCCTTCCTCTGCACCAGCTATCAGCGGGTGTAAGACCAATCTGCACTTTCAGAATTCTATATTAGTCTTTGCTATGTCAGTTATTTCCTTACTAATTTACTCTTCTGTTTATATGTGAGTTTTCTTTTTAACAGGAACCTTGCATTATATGCAGCTAAATGTATTTCTCTCATCTCACACTTTTTATTAAAATATAATACAGTTACAGGAGAGAGCCTTCAAATCACATTTCTTTTTTGTTCCTAAAACGTAAAATTCTCTTTTATTCGACTCAATCGAGACAACATTTAATCAATCTTTAAATCCGTTCATATTCTTACTATTCCTCCATGACTGTCCCTGCAGCAACACAACCTAATATCGAACACGGACTATCGAACCAAACTCATATTGCCTTAAACCTTTTTGACACAATCCTTAAAAATACAAATAGTCGGGACGAACTCGAACGTTCATGGGCAGCCATTGAACAAGATATAAATAATCAGGAACAGTTGGAAGCTAGACAATGCCAACGCAAAAATATTCCCTAGTTTCTTCACCGAAGGTGACTTTACCCTCATGTCCATCTTTCAGCTACTTTCGGATGCCTTGAATCTAATATGATGTCTTTAGGTAAATTAAAAGCTAAAGTAGAAACAGTCAATCGTGAAAATAGATGCTATAGAGAACCAGCGGGTCCTTCGGGGTCAAATAGATACACTGATGACAGAGTAGATAATATGGCTCGAGTGATTAAAGAACTGTCCAACAAAATATCTAGGATGGAATTGGACCAGGCTAAAGCTGATTCTTCTAATAAAAAGGACTTCAGAAGAAACCCAAATCCCCAAAATCAACAGAGACAAATAAAGAACGAGGATCAAAAAATACAAGCTCCATTAAAGAACGAAAATTTTATAGGAGCAAACGACCTCCAAGATTTCGGAGATTCAGAATATGAAGTCGCTAATTTCGGTGATGACTGCTCACAGCCATATCTAACTTGTGAAGACTATGAAAAATATTTGAACACCCCACAACCGTCAAATGAGGATGAAGAAGGTGATCACATTGATCCCTGTGTATCTCAACCAGAAAAAGAGATGATAATGGCCGAGTTTCAACCAAAGTACAACTTAAGATCTAAGAATAAACCCACATCAACGAGTCAACCTAAGAAAATCCTGCAGAAAGGTCAAGCTTATGAACCTCCCTTGGAAGAGACCTTGTTACCCAACAACAAAACCAAGGTAGCAAACACTCAAGAGTCCGAGGTAAAAAAAGTTGAAACTCAAACACAAGAAACAAAACCAGTAGATAAAGTTGTGTCTTCGACTAGGATCACGAGTGATAAAGCGATCCAGACAAGTAAGTCGGAAAGAAAAAATTCAGAAATCTCTACCAAAGAAACAGACAGAGTAAACACATCTTTCAGTTTGGAAAATGAGTTAAACAAAATTAAGATACCGATTCCTTTGGTAGAATTAGCAAAAAATCCTGCTTATCAGAAACAAATCGCCAAAGCAATGGGTGTATGTGAGACAGAAAGTCAATCTGACGTTATAAACCTGGAAGATGATAGACCTAATATCACCTTTGGTCCTCATTTTGAAGGGTCCAAAGACAACATCGCTCCCTTTTATATAACTCTGAATGTATATGATCATTTGCTGGATAATTGTATGTTAGACTCAGGGGCTTCTCATAATGTTATGCCCAAGATTATAATGGACAAGTTGGGTCTCCAGATTACAAGACCTTATGGAAATCTGTACTCTTTCGATTCGAGAAAGGTTAAATGTCTAGGAATGATAAAAGATCTGGTAGTTACCCTGGCCCAGGTTCCAGTCAAGAGTATCCTGATGGATGTGGTTATCGCAGACATTCCCCCCAAATATGGCATGCTGCTATCTAGATCATGGGGAGCCAAGTTGGGGGGTTCTCTACAGTTGGACATGACATATGCCACAATCCCTGTGTTCGGAGGTCAGTTCACTCGGTTGTACAGAGAAACAATATTAGCGTATACAGTCAGTGACCCTCAAAACCCAAATAACTTTCCCATTTACGTTGCAGACCAAGATCTGGCGAATTGCATTTTGTCTTTTGATGATGTGTTGGATGGGTGTCCAGAGGAACTTGAGATGAAGCAAGAAGAGACAAGTCACTTGATAGAAGAGTTGTGTAACACCGGAGTTTGGAAAATGTACTTCGATGGTGCCTTATGTTCTGAAGGGGCAGGTGCAGGAGTGCTTTTAGTGGCTCCCGAAGCTGCATTCATTGTTCCTTTCTCTTACCGACTACAGTGGGACATAGATTACACTAACAACGTATGCGAATATGAAGCATTGATTTTAGGATTAGAGGTTGCGAAAATGCTAAATATAAATAACCTGGAATTTTATGGTGACGCAGAGCTAATTGTTAAACAAATAAACCGACAGTACCTAGCAAAACATCCCAGACTAAGAACATATAGAAATTGTGCTTGGGATTTGATGGAAAACTTTTTCTCATCTGTAAAGGTCCATTTTATCCCTTGCGCAGAGAATCTACATGCTGATGCATTGGCCAAGGCATCTTTAACCTTTTCTCCTCCCACGACCGTCAAACTGAAATATCACATCGAAATCAGATACAAACCCTCTATACCAGACAATATTCGACATTGGCAGGTGTTCGAAGATGATGAACAAATCGAGAAATTTCTTGTAGCAGTAGGTGAGTTCTTCGAAACTCATCCAGACCAAGAGAATCAAAATGACCTGATGTGGGTTATGCAAGAAGGGGAAGATCCTGAAATCTTCCGAGGAAAAATAGCGGATCATCGTATGTTGGTCCTTAAAAACAACCAAATTCCGAAAGGCTTAATCCCTTTAGAAAGGCTTTTCGATCAGAACGACATACCTGTGAAATCCACTTTGCAGCCCCAACCAGAAGAAGTGGAAGACTGCGATGTAGGAACTGAGAAAGAGTCCAGGATAGTAAAGATATCTAAGTTCCTCCCTCCCAAGGTAAAAGTTTAGTACACAGACCTACTCAGACAGTACAAAGACGTTTTCGCCTGGTCCTATGATGAGCTTAGAACGTATGACACTTCCATAATTGAGCACAAGATACCTTTGAAGCCAGGGGTCAAGCCGTTTAGGCAAAAGCTTAGACAAATTAACCCCATTTTGTTTCCCGTGATTGAAAAGGAAGTTAAGAAACTTTTAGATGCTAAAATAATCGTACCTCTGAGGTACTCGGACTGGGTGGAAAATTTGGTCCCCGTCAGAATAAAAAACGGAGAAATCAGACTGTGTGTGGATTTTCGAAACTTGATCAAGTCTTCTTTAAAGGATAATTATTCGCTCCCCAAAATGGACCACGTCCTAGAAAAGGTAGTAGGATAAAATCGAATGTCTATGATAGATGGGTTCTCTGGGTACAACCAAATCGCCATGAACGAGCAAGATAGAGAAAAAACTGCTTTCACCACACCATGGGGTACGTTCATGTATGACAAAATGCCTTTTGGTTTGATGAATGCAGTAGCTACATTCCAGCGCACTATGGACATTGCTTTTGTAGGAGAAAGAGACAAGTTCGTAGTCATCTACCTTGATGATTTGACGGTTTTCTCTAAAACCGATGAGGAACATTTGATCCATCTAAAACAGACTTTCAAAAAATGCCGCAGGTATGGTCTGTCTTTGAACCCAAAGAAATCACATTTCGCTATGCGGGAAGGTAAGCTTCTGGGGCATATCGTATCTAAGGATGGGATCAGGATTGATCCTAAGAGGATTGAAGCAATAGAAACTATAAATATTCCTAGAAATGTTAAAGAAATTCAATCTTTCTTAGGTACAATAAATTTTTTACGAAGGTTTATTCCCAATTTTGCTGAGATTGTCAAATTGATCAAAGGAATGTTGAAGAAAGATAGCAAAGTAAGTTGGACGACCGAGGCTAAAGCATCGTTCGTGCATATTAAAAAAGTCATCAGCGAGGCGCTTGTGTTAGCAAGCCCAAATTACTTGAAAGAGTTCCTCATCTTCTCGTTCGCTTCTGAACATACTATCGTCGCGGTGCTCCTACAAAAGGATGACGAAGGTTTCGAACAACCGATCGCATTTTTTAGCAAGAACCTTAGAGACGCCGAACTAAAGTATGACATAATAGAAAAACAGGCGTACGCAATGGTGAAAGCGCTAAAAGCATTCAGAACCTATGTACTGCATTCAAAAATTATCACATACGTGCCAACCAGTGCTGTGAAAGATATATTGGTACAGCCAGATAGTGATGGAAAACGAGGGCATTGGCTCGCTAAAATACAGGAATTCGATTTGGAAGTCAAGCTGACTAAATTGATAAAGGGGCAGGGTCTGGCGAAATTATTGGCTGAGTCGAATCTTAGAGCCCTTGATATTAATTGCCTCCAAGGGGAAGACAGAGATGCACACTTGCACGAGCCAGATGACCAGACAGATTCAAGCAAGGTCAAAGAAAATTTCATATCGTCAGGCTGGTATAAAGACATAGTGTTCTACTTGTTAAAATTGAAATGTCCAAATGGACTATCACTAGCCAAATGCAGAACTTTAAAACTCCATGCTGTAAAATATTGTATCGCCGAAAATCAGCTATACTGGAAGGATCCACTCGGGTTCCTACTAGTCTGTTTGGTTGAGTCGGAAACTCCATGGGTTATAGAGGAGTTTCATGAAGGAGTCTGTGGGGGACATCACGCATGGAGAGCTACAACATACAAGATCTTGAGGGCCGTATACTATTGGCCGAAACTATTTTCGGACATCAATGCCAAAGTGCGTGCCTGTAACCTGTGTCAAATATTCGCTGGTAAACAGAAACTCCCTGCACTGCCACTCATTCCAGTCAAAACTGAAGCTCCATTTCAACAATGGGGTCTAGACTTTATAGAAGAAATTAATCCCCACTCCAGTGCTCAACATAAATGGATTCTAACAGCTACGGATTATTTTACTAAGTGGGTGGAAGCCATTCCAACCAAAAGGGCAACAGACTCGGTGGTAATCGATTTCTTGGAGGACAATATTTTGTCAATATTCGGGTGCCCCGAAATATTGTTACCGACAACGTACAAGCCTTCAAGTCCATGGCTATGATCAACTTCTGTCAGAAGTACAATATCATTCTCGGCCATTCCACTGCTTATTATCCTCAGGGAAATGGGTTGGCTGAATCATCCAACAAGAGCCTGGTAAACATAATCAAGAAGGTACTGGATGAAAATAAAAGGTCCTGGCATGTGCACTTGAAGTACGCATTGTGGGAAAACTGCATCAGCACTAAAAGGTCTATCGGCATTTCACCGTTTCAAATGGTCTATGGCATAGATGCTGGTCTACCTATAAACCTAGCTTTAGCAGTGATGAAATTATGGCAGGATCAAAACGAAGAACCAAATCATGTAACCAGGAGAATTAATCAGCTGATTGAGGTTCAACAACATAGAGTGGAAGTCGATGATAAAATGCAGAAGTACCAAGATGATATGAAAGCATTGTTCGAACTCAAGGCAAAAGACAGAGAATTCCTCCCAGATGACTTAGTATTAAGATGGGATGCAAGAAGAGAAGAAGCCGCCAAGCATGGCAAGTTTGACCACCTTTGGTATGGACCATTCAGGGTCTCGGCTCCAGAAGGAAAAAAATCTTTTCTTCTGGAAAATATAGACGGAGAAGTCCTCAGTGCCCCTGTCAATGGGTGCTATCTGAAACATTATATGACATAACAGTTGTAAAAAAAAGAAAAAAGAAGAAGTTGTAAATAAATAAATTTCATGTTTTGTGCATACGAATATTTTCATTTGAACATTTACTTTTAATTTTCGATTTTTTGTTCCTAAGCTCTTGACACATTTCTACTAAGATTAGTATTGGCATTTTACAGGATTCCAGCTGCAGACGAAATTAGCAGGAAAAGTAATTTGCAGGTCGGTGTCAGAAATTGAGCGGCATAAAATAGGTGACACTTAAAAATAGTTTCATAATGCACAAAGAAAGTGAAAAGAAAAGATAAAGGTGAGCTTTCGAAATACACAGGTCATAAAAGACTGTTTAAAGTAAACCCAAGTAACATTTTTTAAATAGCAGTGTCAGATGAAATGTTAGATAGCAGGATTATTGCTGATTAGATAATTTTCGAGTCAAAGTAATTTGAATGAATACATTAAATCTAAAAACAGTCAGTCAGAATAACTTCTCCCAAAGATATCTATAAAATTCAGTCTTGAATTGTTTTGACCTTTTGTGTTTTCAGTCACTAAATCGCTGCCTTATATCCTGTCCATCTCTGGGTCTAACTTTTAGCAAATCATCATCTTTTCGAGTCATTGTGAAGGGATATAAGTTTTTCGTTCTAACCCCAGGGGTTTCGAAACATATCTTGATAGGAAAGCAGGTCTTCACAACTACTTGACCTCCTGCTAAGTGAGGGGACGTTTAGAGTGATCTTAACTTTCCTAGGTTTTTTAACAGCGTCGGAAGAATCAAAGCTTGCTCAAACGGGATGCCCCTTAAAAAATATAATTTCCTTTTTTCCCTAAGAATGAAGGTGTTGTGAAGGTCAAGGGAAGCTTGGTACCAAGTAATCAAAATGAGTTGACAGACCTATGATGCAAAATATTACACAGATATCAACCCCGATACAAACTAATTGCCCCCATCTTCGTGCTAAAAAAGGTAACTTATAAGACAGGTGGTGAAAGGAAATTCAGAAATGATTGCCCCCGCCTAGTCCAGGAAGACGATGAAAGGAAATTCAGAAATGATTGCCCTCGTCTCAGCATTTAAATGCATAAAGATTTGCCGAAGTGGTGAAAGGAAATTCAGTGAAAGGGGCCAGACAACTTCACTGGGGTACTGAACAGGCTCGCTGGCAGTGAAGCAATGTTTGAGATATCTGTAAGGATGTTATACATAAACATCAATCTACTCTGGTAACCAATGCTTTCTAAAAACTTGATCAACATCCCAAATTCAAACGATACTTCCCATTTTAAAAATATATAATTTCATCCATTTGATGCAGGTCGAGAGACTCAAGAAATGTTGAATCTCCTAGGGTTGTTTCGACTGTCTTGAAACTTACCCAAAGTTAGTAGTGGGATAGGGAAAATTGTGAAAGAGACTACAGCTGTGTTTAGAAAGAGTATCTGATTTTGAAAAAACTTCTCGAGGTAAAAAACGAGGTCTTTTCCCCCTTCAGTCCTTTTTCCTTGGTTTTTTCCGCAGGTTTGAGCTTCTGACTCCATTTACCCAATATTGGCACGTGGTCTATTGTTCTTCCCGCCTCACAAGAAGGTGTGATCCCTAGTTGGAGCCTATGTTGGAGTCGCCCTTGTTTTATTTTAACCCTTCACAATTTTCATTTTTTAATACTTGAAATCTAAAGATGGTTTTTTGATTTCCCCCCCTCGGAACTTTGAAAAAACCCTGCAACCTTCTCGAATAAGCAGCGATGCTATTTTCTCCCCTCAAAACAAGTCCACTTTTGTAAGAACGTTCGATCTTTTTGTTTTATTTCGGGATCTCGCAAGTCGGATACTTTAATCCTTGAATTCACACGTCCCGAGTCACGAAACGGCGAACTCATGTTAAGTTTTTATTCAAGAAAAAAACCAAGGTAAAGTCTTTTAACTCAATGATTAGACATCGTCGGGGTTTCACACCTCAGCGTTCGTCAAACCAAGTTTTCTTTTTTACAGCCCCGAGAACCGAGAACGCGAGGTACTTTGTGATAACCCTGGTCAAGGATTAACAGTAAAAAAATAAACCAACCATGGTTAAGTTTGGTCTCGACGTCTCGTCACTCGGCACTATCTTTTTGAAAGTTACGGCGTCTAAAATCCTGACTCACGAAGTCGCAACGTAATTATAACAAGATTAACTAGTCACCTAATCTAAGATTTTCTTCCCCTAATTTGAGCCTTAATTGTCACCGTCTCGCAGTTTCGCGACTCGGCATACTAATCTCCCAAAAACTTGTCTTCGAACTTCTAAGTCACGATATAGAGAATAAAAGTGATTAGGTAATTAATGATGCTCTAAATCGTGATTACTGTTAATTAAGCCAAAATCGGTCTTCGTAGTCTCGCGAGTTGAAGATTCAAAATGTTAAAAAGAAATCCACGATGCAACGAAAAGCGAGAAATTTTTTAACGTTGCTAGGTTTGAATATTTTAAAATAAAGCAAGATATGTCCCGCACATTGAGGCTTGCACATTTCCCGAGTTAACTATTTGCCCTCCATACTCTGACTGACTGTCAAACCGCCAAAATTTATGGCATTAATAGGAAGATAAGGTAAATCTATGAGTAAGATCGGATTTTTTACGACATGAGTTATTTCTAATTTCAAATTGACAGGCTTGTTCTGAAAGGTACCGTTTTTTTTAAATATATGCAGGAGCTACGTTTCATTATGCATTTTTCATAGCATACGGAGCTCATCGTTTCAGAGTTAACTATTTTTTGCATGTATACACAGTTCTATCAAAGGAGAGCGAAAACACAAACTGCGGCCATGGCTCCGCGGAAAACAACAAAGGCAAATGTTGAAGTCATGGGACAAGGCTCAGATAATTTCTCCGATACTTCACCCCGAAGTGTCTAATCAATCCCCGACTAGTCGTATGTGTCCAATGTTCTGCAAGCTGAATTAGTAAATTACTCAGATGACTCCGACGACAATGAAAGGGATGATTTACACACCAAGTACAAGATAATCGTCCAATCAGGGATGCACAGAATAACAACCAGGCCATGGTTGCTTCCTTATTACGACATGATCCGACGGGCGTTGGACCACATAGACTTACCTACCAGGATGATCATGAACAGCCAGCGAGTTACTATCAGAACTTTTAGGCCCGAGCATTTACAAAGCATGTACAAGCTACCTTCTACGTCTGAATATACATATGGTGTAGATTTCTTGGAGGAATTCAAAGAGAAAGAGTGCATCCAGTACGACAAAACCATGCCCGGTTTGATCAAAGATTGGGTTTCACGTGCCGTGAAATTCAGAGCAAGTGAGCAGGGTGTTTATTCTATTTCTTCTTTGGAGCCATAGTATAAATATGTGGCCATGATGACATGCCGACTGTTTGGGCGAGAAGACACATCGCATGGGTGCCTCTCATGTTTCAGGTCGCAGAAGGTTGCTCGTTCAATTGGGCAAAGATGCTCTCAGACAACTTGGCCAACAGGGTCACAGAGTATCGGGAGAAAAAGGCAAATGGGAAACTGTCAGCATTTTACATGTCAGCATATATCATGGACACGATATGTTCCATGACACCATTCCCCTTGATGAGTTGGGCTTGGAATCCAACCCAAGAAACACCCGTGCATGAGTATCATGACAAATTATGGGAAAATAAAGCAGGAAAGTTCCCATATGAGATTTTCAATTGGGTGATGGTGCCCCTGCACATCACCATTTTTTGTCACCCGCCACCTTGCATATCGGACAACATTGCAACAGGTCTGAGTGGCATAGCAGATTGGTATGTAGAGGAAGAATTTTCATACATCAGAGTTTTCGAGGCTTCTGTTCCCCCTCATGCGTTGCCCTTGTTCATCCCCGATAAACTGGCTTGTTGAGAGGTTGCATGGAAAATGGTAATTGGAGGCATGAGCAAAGAACTCAAGGGCTATTCAAAGAAGGTATGGCCTTCTTTTCCCATTCGAATGAATTCATATTCTTTATTAGATTTTGGGCATGCCAAAGTCGAGGCTGCTGCCCTAGAGGACCTAAAGTTGGTCTCCATTGAGATTAAGAAACATGATCCACAGAAGGTTGTGAGCAATCATTTGGCTCATTGTGGGCTTAAGAGATTCGAACATGAAAATTCTCCCTCGGATGACATTTTCCGAGGGGTGAGATCTTATGAAGAAGTGCTAGCCCGGATCCAATCGTTAGCACCCGAAGACACATCATATGTATTAAGATTCCAAGAACATAGATGAAGATGTCTCCCCACTGTGTTGGGAGGTTTGGCCATTGCCGAGACAAAACAGAAGGATGCTGAATATTCTGCAGACGTAATGTCTATTCCTGGACAACAGCGGGAAGGGGAGAAAATGAGTAATCCTGAAACAAAAGAGGAGACTCCAGACCCTCCAAGCAAACAGAGTTCAGAGGCTGAGGGAAAAACTCCAGACCCACCGAGGAAACATATATCAGGGACTGAAAGAGAAACTCCAGGTACGCCAAAGGAGCAGAACCCTGTCGATACTCCAAAGGAATCAACAAAGCAAATAGGAAATCCCATCACCTCGGTCACACCCTTGCAGTCAGCACAGGGAAATGTTAGTGAGGGATGGATATTTGATGAAGAACTAAGGCCTATAAGAGCAGAGGAACTCCCTCCAAATGAGTTATTTTTTGATAAAAAGAGAAAAGCTGTAGTGAAGTAAGAGTTTTATCAAGAGGGAGAGTCCACTGCGAAAAAATACAAAATCATGACAGATAGCAAGAACAAGAAAAGTGATCAACTTGCCACTGAAATCTATGGAACATTGGGGGCATACGCTTCGGCAAATCAATTCTCGGTTGGGCAGATGAATAACCAACTAAAAAGGAAAAATCGCCTCATCAGGACCCTCGAGGCTAGATTGGCTACAACCATAGAGAATGCTAAAGGCCAAGCCAACATGGAGATGGAACAGGCTAGATTGGCTGACAAAAATGAAATAGAAGCGTTCAAAGCCAAGCTGGATTAAGCACACCTAGTGATCCGAGATGGTCGAATACAGGCGGGTCAGCAAGGGACTATGATCATAGAGCTGCAGGCTCAGTTAGAGGTTGCTGAAAGCAGGGTGATCGATGTCGAGGGGTTTAAATCCCGAGCGATCGATATTCGGAGCAGGATCTCTTCTGTACAACAGAGTCTGCTAGACAAAGTGGGAGTGATTCGAGAGGAT
This sequence comes from Picea glauca, assembly GCA_000966675.3. Taxonomy (NCBI): domain Eukaryota; kingdom Viridiplantae; phylum Streptophyta; class Pinopsida; order Pinales; family Pinaceae; genus Picea; species Picea glauca. The sequence continues at coordinate 389,151 of JZKD02S1775086.1, forward strand.
TGCCTGTTGATGCATCGGATTTCCGAGAATCTGACTATCAGAGAAAGGAATGCAGAAGCCGCTCGGGTCACTTTTCAAGAGGCGATGATAGCTACTAACAACAGATTTTCGACAGGTTCTCCTCAAATCACCATCTCAGAACAAACTAGAGGTAACATTCTTTTAAAGGATTGGGAACATAATATTACCTTAAGCAAGGAACAGGCCCAAAAAGTAACCAATTCATTAGAAGAAGCTTTCAATGCTATAGATGGCGAGTTGTTGGGTATGGAGAGTGGAGGTGACTCAGAAACATTAAGGCAAATGAATGTAGAACAGATCTCGCTCGATCTGAAAGAGAAAAATGAGAGAGATTCGACTAATATCTCTCAGATGGACAGGGTGGACATGGCTCAATTTGACAAACACTTAATCCAACCTAACGCACAACTAAGTGCCCTTAACATCGTTGATGCACAAATGGGGGACAAGCTGTCGCAGTTATCCCGAGAATGTTATTTCGCCGAGGCCAGCTGTCAAGTGGAACCTTCGCATCTCGTATCTCAGTTTGTGGAAAAATGTATCACATGCAACGAATCCGTGCAAAGACGAGCACCTGGCCCCAATTGAAAATAGAGTAAGAGAAAGGAAGTGATTTCACTCTTCTCGGTTGTAACCGAATTTGTGAAACTGTCGAGTTTCTAACTGATCTGTAAACGTTGTATAAATATACCATAGAAAGAAAAAGAAAAGGCTGGACCCTTTTGGTGTCGATTGTAATAGAGTTTTTGCATTTGAAGAAGTTAATATAAGCAAATATGGAGATTCTCGATTCCGTCCAGACTGTGTTACAAGTTTGTTTCTTTGTATTTCATGTTTCATTCCATTATATTATTCATAATTGATGTGCTTCGTTATACTTTAGTATGACCACTACTATAAAGAAAGAATTTCAGTTTTATGCAATTGTTTATTGTCCTTCCTCTGCACCAGCTATCAGCGGGTGTAAGACCAATCTGCACTTTCAGAATTCTATATTAGTCTTTGCTATGTCAGTTATTTCCTTACTAATTTCCTCTTCTGTTTATATGTGAGTTTTCYTTTTAACARGAACCTTGCATTATATGCAGCTAAATGTATTTCTCTCATCTCACACTTTTTATTAAAATATAATACAGTTACGGGAAAGAGCCTTCAAATTGCATTTCTATTTTGTTCCTAAAACGTAAAATTCTCTTTTATTCGACTCAATCGAGACAACATTTAATCAATCTTTAAATCCGTTCATATTCTTACTAGTCCTCCATGATTGTCCCTGCAGCAACACAGCCTAATATCGAACCCGGACTATCGAACCAAACTCATATTGCCCTAAACCTTTTTGACACAATCCTTAAAACTGCAAATAGCCGGGATGAACTCAAATGTTCATGGGCAGCCATTGAACAAGATATAAATAATCAGGAACAGTTGGAAGCTAGACAACGCCAATGTAGAAATCTTCCCTAGTTTCTTCACCGAAGGTGACTTTACCCTCATATCCATCTTTCAGCTACTTTCGGATGCCTTGACACTGTACTTTTAAGCCCTAAGTACAGACTTAGGAACAACAATTGCTATTGTTTTTTTAACATGGAGTAGAACATATGAATGTAAATATAGAATTCTTGCATGGGGATATTGAAGAAGAAATATACATGAAACAACAGACGGTTTTGTAGTGAAAGGTATGAAAACTTCCCTGTATGGGTTAAATCAATATCCAAGGATGTGGTATTAAAAGTTTGATACTTATGTTTTGGGACTTGGTTTCACAAGGAGAAAAGCTTATCATTGTGTGTATTTAAAATTAGTTGGTAATCATTTTGGTTGTGTGGTTATGTATGTTGATGATGTATTATTGATTGGAAAAAATAAGGAAAACATCAAGGAGGTAAAAGCATAGTTGTCATCTAAATTTGATATGAAAGATATTGGTGCTACAAATTTTATTTTGGGCATGGAAATTAAAAGAGATCACACAAACAAGAAAATTTGGTTGAACAAGTCGAAATATGTTGATACAATATTACATAGGTTTAATTTGCAAGAGTGTAAACCAACAATGCACCTATTCCTGTAGGTGTGAAGTTATTTGCAGATGAGTGTCCCAAGAGACAAGAAGAGAAAGAAGGCATGTCTTATGTTCCTTATACTAGTTCTGTTGGTAGTTGATGTATGAAATGTTCTGTACTAGACCACAAGTTTCACGTTCAATGTGGTTTTTGAGCATGTATATGTTAAAACCAGGGAAGGAGAATTAGACAACTATAAAGAGGGTTTTTGGCATTTGTGTGGCACTATAAATTATGGAATTTTCCACTAAGGAATACTTGATGTAGACATATTGTTGGACATACATGTATTTGTTGATGCATAATTGGCTAGAGATATAGATAAAAAAATATTTACAAGTGGTTATATATTTAACCTATTTGGAGGAGCGACTAGTTAGATGAGAAAGAGACAATCTGTGGTTTCTCTCTTAACTACAAAAGTTGAATACATGGTAACCACTCATGCAAGTAAGGAAATTCTATGGTTACAGAGATTGTGTTTAAGTATTGGGTTTTGTTGATGGGTCCAAATGGATTTTCAAGCAGGTAAGAAAGAATGCCCGATAGCAGGTCCCAATTAGACATACTCTCATTTGGTGTAGTGTTTCTGACCAGTATGTGGGACTGGTTTCCACTAAGAATTAAAAGAATAAAAATGGGGAAAGACAACGAACTGTCCAGCAAAGAGTTCTAATTGATTATAAATATAATCTAAACTAAAATAAAACTAATCTAATATAACTACTTCTAACCTATCCCACGGGAGAAAAAATAATAGATGAACACCGTTTATAATGATATCTTAACAACATAAATAGTTAATGACAACCAAGAATATGTTAGCGCAATAACATTTCATATATCATATCAAATAATTGAATAACATACCTATAACATCATCCCTACGTTGGATAGTTGGTTTTCATTGATGTCAACCCTAGTCAAACCTAGAAGAAGCATCTACAAGAAGCCCTGGAAATATGGCTAAGTGGTTAAGTGGTTGAGAAGCCCCAGAGATATGGTCATGAAGCCTGAAGTTGTTTGAGAAAAAATGGGATAAAGGACATGGACCATGCATGAAACAACCTCATATATGGATAGTACTCATCATGCCATTTCCAACAATAGGTGGTACGCCACGTGGTTCCTCACGGTTAAGGATATATGCCCTCTTGAATATGGAAACCCCAAAGTATGGTTTAGAAGCCCCTAAACAATTGTAACAAGAAGTGACAAGTCAGCCCCAAATTAATTAAAAGAAGAAAATTTGTTGCAAACAATAAGTTACAAGTCGGACCCATTACAATAAATATTAAGGATGTTGTTGGTAAAGTCAGCCTCAATGGAATAATGATTAAAAATTAAATTGAATTTTTTTTGGGTCAAGTCAGCCTTAAAAAGAGGGTGCCAAATCTATTATAATTAAGGCATATAGGAGTTAATTTGTCACATCAACTCAAGTGATTTTTATTTGAGGTAACCAATGATATCTGAGGCGAATTTTAGAGGGAAGATGAAGTGAAGAAGGGAGAAATTTCAAGGGTGGATGAAGTCTTGTGATGATGTGTTCTAAGGTATATATTTTAAAGGTCATCTTACCATTTTCGCTATAATTTGTTTTCTAGAATGAATATGATATAAAAACATGGAGTATTTTGAGAAGAAATATCATGGTATATGTGGTAACAATTTCAACTTCTGGGTTGTTGTAGTTTTGGAGATACACTATGTGGAAGATAGGGTTTTTTACTAGTCCTGAAACTAGTCTCAAATAGGTGCTCTACGAAATAATACAATCTTTAGTAGGTTGTGTGCAAGTTTCAAAACTAGATATCAAATATTCAGTGCATGGCATGCTCTGCAAGTTCACTCTCCAGAGTAGGCCAAAATTTAGCAAGGTTTACCATTTTCTCTATAATGCCCTTTCAGGTAGGATTCAAGGAGTGAAACTTGGAGTAATTTTAGATACTATATTGAATAATATTTTATACAAGTTTCAAAAATTAATCCATTACATGTACAAAGTTATTCTTGTTGAAAGTTATGGTTTGTGACTAATCCAAAACTAGTCCCGCTAGAATGAGGTAAATTTTAATGAAGATGTTAGTTTATTGTTGTTGAAGTTGAAGAAGGTATGAGGGTATATGATGGTATGCACCATATTTCTCACATGTTGAAAGTTATGGTTCTCTATGTGTTTTTTAGGTTTGTATCTTAGTGATTTGGCACATGCTTAAGGCATGTATTGCATATTGTTTGAGGAATTTCATTAATGCTTGGCACATGCTTGAGGTACATGGTTGGATACATATCTTGGATGTTTTGGTACATGTCTTGCTACATTTTTTAGGCATGTCTTGGAGGTTTTTGGCACATGGTTTGATGCATATGGTTGAGGTACATATATTTGATGTTTTGGTACATACTTAAGACACATATTGGATGATATGGTGTATGTTTGAGGTACATATTTTGGTACATGGTTGAAGCATATCATGAGTAATATAGAATGTGATTGAGGAATATATTTGCTACATGATTCATGGATATTATGGCACATGTTTGAGGCATATTTTGGCACATGCTTAGTACATGGTTTGAGGCATATCTTGGTGATGTTGGGCATATGTTTTGAGATATGTTATTGGTGATCTTGGCATATGGTTTTGATGATGATGAGGTATCAGTATTAATGACATTATCAGTGACAATGAGAGGTTGATTATCAGTGACAATGATAGGTTGATTATCAATGATAATGACAGGTTACTTATCAGTGAAAAGTTGAGTCTTCATTTATATTTTAGGGTGGCAGGGTGGTGCAAGGAAAGAGATCGAAGTCTCCATCAGGTTGGTGCCTATAGACTAGGGGGTTGGATCCTCCTTCCATTTGGAGTTGTAGAATATAGGGAGTTGGATATTCCTTTAGGTTGGAGCTTGTAAATTAGGGGGTTGGAGCCTCCTTCTAGTTGGAGATGGAGAATCTAGGGAGTTGTAGCTTCCTTTAGGTTGGAGCATGTAAATAGGGGGTTAGAGAGTCGTTCTATTTGGTGCTGGAGAATTGGGAAGTTGGTGCTTCCTATGACTATAATAGTTTATATATAAGAAATAATTTGTGGTTTTCTCCCATTTTTATTTCCACGTAAATTTTCGTGTATTGTGTATGTGGTTATTTGTTATGCACTAATTGATTGGTACTTCTCATGATATATTGAATGCAATCATAAATGATATATTATTGATAAAGTTAATGTTCACGTGTTCTAATTAATAAATGATAAACAATGCTCAATTTTAATTCACCCCCCCTATAAATATCGGTGAATATTTGTAACACACCCACGATGGGGTGAAAATAAATAAAAAAATCCTCCCTACAGGGATAGATTCTTTCCCTCTACGATTCCTAATTTGGGAATTCTGGGAGTTAGCCCGACCCTTTGATCAAGGTTCTTTGATTCTCTAAGTAAAACGAGACTTTGAGACCTTGATAGTCTCACCTCTTAATCAAACACATGCCCTTCCGGATTTTGGTGCAGGTCTTATGATACCCATGACCTTCTCCTTCGTGCTTCAGTAAAGTCTCAGAGTTGGCGTTAGCCCCTTTTCTCTTTGCCCCTCCTCGGATGTGACCTTGGGCGATGACCTCATGCAAACACATAATTTTGGGAGCGAAAAAAGATGGTTTGAAACCAAACTACATTTCATCCTGCAATTCTCCTCGAGCCTCCACATGTCTTTTCTCCAAAATCGAGGTTTGGATTACCGTCCGCCCTCAAATTTTTAAATTTCGTGCACCTCTAATCCCCACAATGCTACGGGACCGTCGATCTCTCAATATTGATGGTACTATCTAAACTGATGGTTCAGATCTGCCCTTTTCAAATCCAAAGACCAGATCTTCCCCTCCTAAATCAACGGATGTGATATCCTTCGTGATTCTAGACTTCATACTTTTCAAGTCTCAAACTCTTCTTTCCTTTGTACATAAGTCTTCCAAAGTTGATGATCTATAGACACATGTCCTCCTAAATCAACGACCCTGCTTCTACTTTGGGTGTTTGACCTTTCAACTAGATCAATGGTCCTGTGGCCCTCTTCTCGATCAAAGGTCGAGATCTCCTTCGAGTCTCCGGACTTCTGAGATCTCAAATCTCAAACTTCACCCTTTTTCCCAATGTTTTTTATCTGAAGGCTATAATCCACTTATGCATGTCTGCTTGATATAATGATCAAGGATCACTTCGGGTCTTTACTCGGAGTCCACAGATTTGTTCCACCTGTCCTCTAGATCTAACAATCGAGGATTGCTTTGGGTTTTTACCTAGAGTTCACAGATTTACACCACGTCTCCTCTAGATCTGATGACTTGAATTACTTCGGGACTTTACCCGGAGTCCACAGATTCATGCCTCGTCCCTTCTGGATCTAGTGGTCCAGATTCACTTCGGGTCTTTGGGGTTCAAGAATCTCAACTTTCAACTAAAAACCCTTGAACAGATTCCTCCATAGTCCACGATATGTCACCACGTATCCCTCTGGATATGGAGGTCCAGATTCACCTCTTAGTGATGGACGACCTCAAATCACTTCGGCTATTTAACCTGCTCCTGGTCCATGAACTTCTGGAGTTATGGATCTTATGCTGCTTGTCCTCATTGATGATGGACGGTCCCAAACTGCTTCAGGAGTTTGTAACTTTGGTAATTTCTCTTCTCCTACATGTGAAAAGTGTTAAGGTTCGTGCACTTTTCTTAGATCAGACGACTATCGATCCTTGGTGTTATGATCCAACGACCACTATCACTCCTCCTTATGAGCTTCTAACTTACTCCGACTTAGAATATTTTCTAAGTGCTTGAAGGATTTGACCTTTTCTCATCCTACGGGCTCGACTCGTGGATTTAATCTGCACTCCCGAAAGTGCTATCTCTTCTGAGCTTGATCTCCTTGAAGATTTTTCCATCCCACATGCTCCTTGCATTTCATGGATTGCATCAAACTCAGATCAAAGGTCAAGGGCAATCGATGGTTCACAGAAATTGCGGGGCCCCAACATGCATTCTCTTTACCAGAGAGTTCGGCCTCCACAATATGGAAAGTGCTCACTCAATTCTAGTCTAACCAGGATCATTGATATTTCAGCCCGTTGATATCAATGACAAGGGTGAATTGTGGGCCACGAATTAGCGTGTCCGCTATTTTCACCTTCACACTCTCCAGTGATTCCCCACCCTCGATCTTCATTCAGAGATCAATGGTTCATAGCAATTGCAGGGTTCAACTTGACTATCGTGCAATTTGACATCCCAGAGCCTCGAGCTCCAAGGTTCCTAGACCCAGGTCACATGGATATTCATATAAATCTTAGGCTATAATCCTTGCTCTTAGTCGGGTTTTTGGTTAAGGGAATAGGCACAAGTTCAGATTCTCCTAGACTACTGGTTTGAAGGGAACACCTTCCAAACTCCCAAAGCTTTAAGCTCTGAATCAAGGCAAAGTGACTTGTGAGGTTACCAAAATGGTAGTTATGCCTAGAGGCTTGCTCCGACTCCAGAATGGTGATGTAAATTCTTGGGGAAAGTGCCTTCGAGTGATTAAATTGGGGCATATGGAAATTCAAGCAGAAATATAGGTTCTCAAGGGAACGAACACATACTCATAACTTAATCATTTAATACAGAGAAAGAACCCTTTATAGACATGTAAATACTCACATGCATCCATTATTTACAATCCAAAGAATAAGGCAAGAAAACACTTATCGGAACCATAAAGTGTGACGTGAGTGTTGAAAGGGGTTCTCTTTTCCACCCAACCATGCACTCAGTCACTCCCAATGGATTTATCACTGGCCACCCCCGAGCTTAAGCCACAATGCTTTGAGATTCAATCTCTTACTTCCAGCTCAACGAAAGTTAGGGATGAAGGTTACTCTCCTTCTCCCAATACAAAAATAGATAAGGATGAAGGTTAATCTCCTTCTCCTGGCTCAATCTCTATTTTCTATGATCATAACTCATTGTTCCTCTTTTAGTCCTTCCTTAGACCCAAGATTTTCCGCTCTCATCTCTGCATTTTTCCTCACAGGTGTTCCTCTTCCCACCACACTTTCTTTCTTTCCTTTCTTAGCAAGATTGTGTTTGGCTCAAATTCCCAGTCTATGTTCAGGTCTAGAAGCCTTACGGATGGGAGGTATGCCCCATCCCCTCATTAACTCTTGAGGAGGTCTTCCCACCTACCATCCCGAATGTAATTCATTTCTAGGTCAAAAGGTTGTTATGATATGAGCAGTTAATTCCAGCATGGTACCGGTTCGGTGGAGGTTAACGCAACCATTTCGGGTCCCCTCCACCACCTTTCATATAATTCATGGCTTTCTTAGCACATCCCCTCTTTCAACAGTCATGCAACACGTAACGATTTTCTATTAAAATAAAAAAAAATTACATTCATCGACCTTTTGTACAAAGGTCCATCAATTCAAACTTTCACACTTTTAGGTTTTCCATAGTTCCTTGGCCAATATAGTTATATTTATAGACTGGGGGAAACAGGGTGTTACAATTCCCTCCCCCTTAAAGGAACATCATCCTCGATGTTCTATCTATCAACATGACATGTATGTACAAGAGTAAACAAAATTGGATATGCATGTCTCATGGAATCCCCCATTTCCCACGTAGCCTCATCTGGGACAAAGTGCTTCCATTGCACCTTGACCTATGCAATAGTTTGGTTCCTGAGTGAGGTTTCCTTCTTGTCTAACATGCATTGGGGTTCTGGCAGGAATTCTCCCTCCAACTCCACCTGGATCACAGACCAGTAAATTATATGATTAGTATCATGTACACATTTCTTCAATAATGAAACATGAAAAACATTATGTGCCTTTATAGTGGGAGGAAGTGCTAGCCTATAGGCTATAGGCCCCACTCTATCTAAGACTTCAAAGGGTCCACAATACCGAGGTGATAATTTGGCACAGGCTCCCATTCTCAGGGAAATCTTCCTGGGTCTAACTCTGAGATAGACATGGTCTCCGGTCTTGAACTCTTTGGGAGTTCTCTTTCTGTTGATGTAAATTTTTTGTCTATCCTGAGAAATCTTCAGATTTTGTCTTATCTAAACCACTTGTTGTTCCATTTCTTTCAGCATGTCAGGTCTAATTGTAATTCTATCCACTGGGTTACTCCAACTGATTGGAATCTTGCACTATCTACCATAGAGGGCTTCAAAAGGACTCATCTTCAAGGATTCCTGATAACTATTGTTGGAGGAAAACTTTACCAATGGTAGGTAGTCTTCCCATTTCTTAGGTTGATGCATTACATGCATCCTTAATATGTGTTCTACTATCTGGTTCACTCTTTCTATCTGTCCATAAGTTTGAGGGTGATAATCCACGGTAAACAACAATTTTGTCTCAAAACCAGCCATTAGGGATTTCCAAAAGATTGAAGTGAATTTGGTTTCTTGGTCAGATACAATTTCCTTGGGCATTCCATGAAGTCTAAATATCTCCTTCATGAAGATGTTGGCAATATCTATGGCCTTGCAAGTTGATTTGACAGAAACAAAATGAGCAGACTTACTCAGTTTGTCCACCACAACCATGATGACATCATTTTTCTTGGTTGACTTTGGTAATCCGGTGATGAATTCCATGGACATATTTTCCCATTTCCATTCTGGGATCAGTAGGAGCTGTAACAATCTTGCTAGATGTCTTCCTTATGTTGCTGGCATTCTAGGCACTTAGCTAGATAGTTAGTTATGTCTTTCTTCAATCCAGGCCAATAGAATTGTTTCCTAGTGGTCGTGATCATTTTATAATATCCTGGGTGACCAGTATATGGTCTCTTATGTAGTTCATCCATTATGAACCTCTTCAAGTCATCATAGTTTGGAACATACAATTGGTGTCTATAAGTCAACAAGCCTTATTCGAGCATCTGGTAGCCTTCATATTTTATCCCTGTAGGCTCTTGCCTTAGGTATGAGGTCACGGTCTTGAAGAATGCATATGTTTCTTGTGCATTCTTAACTCTTTCCCTGACATCTGTTTCATAGGTTCTTACCGCTTCCAGATGAATCGATTTTATACTTCTACTAAGGGGGTCGACCACCCTATTTTCCTTTACTTTGATGTGTTTGATTTCGAAATCAAACTCACTAAGGAGAGACATCCACCTAGCTTGCCTGGAATTGAGTTTTGGTTGATCAAACAGGTGTCTCAATCCATAATGGTCTGTCATAAGCACAAATCTCCTACCCAGGAGGTAGTGCCTCCACATTTTTAAAGCATGTACTATGGCAATGAATTCTAGGTAATGGGTCACATAATTGATCTCATGCTCATTTAATTTCTTGGATGCGTAGAAAATTACATGTACCTCTTGCATAAGGACTCCTCCGAGTCCTTCCTTGCAGACATATGTATACATGAGGAAATCATTATTTGGGTCTACAATATTTAGAATGGGTGCATGGGTCAGGAGGTATTTCAGTGCCTGAAATCTTTCTTCACATTTTGATGTCCAAATGAATTTAATCCCCTTTTTCTGAAGGGAAGTGATTGGACAACCAATCTTTGAACACCCTTTTATGAACTTTCTATAGTATCCCGCTAAGCCCATGAAGGACCTAATATCGGATACATCCTTTGGGGTAGGCCATTGCATAATAGATCTTATCTTGTCGGGGTCTATTGCCACCCCTTCCTTAGATATGACATGGCCTAAGTAATGGACTTTCTTCTGAAAGAAATCGCACTTGCTAAACTTAGTGTAGATCGGATAATATCTTATTACTTGAAGTACGAGTCTAATATGTTCTTCATGCTCCTCCTTGTTCTTGGAGTAGATTAGAATATCATCAATGAAAACCAACACAAATTTGTCCAAGAATTTGCTGAGTACATTATTCATCAAGCACATATAAGTGGCAGGGGCATTGGTTAACACAAATGGCACCACCATGAATTCATAGTGACCATACCTCGTCCTGAAGGATGTTTAGTGGATGTCTTCATCCTTAATCCAGACTTGGTGGTATCTATACCTTAAGTCGATATTCGATAAGATGGAAGCACCTCCCAATTGGTCAAACAGGTCATCAATTCTTGGTAAGGGGTACTTGTTCTTTGTGGTTGTCTTCTTGAGTTGTCTGTAATCTATGCACAGTTGGAGTGTGCCATATTTCTTTTTCACAAAAAATACGGGCGCTCCCCACAGGGATACACTGGGTCAGATGTATCCTTTGTCCATCATCTCCTTTAGTTGTAGTTTGAGCTCAACCAACTCTTGTGTGCTCATTCTATATGGCGTTCTAGATGTTGGTACCGCTCCTGGTGTAAGTTCTATCGAGAAGTCAATATCCCTTCTTGGAGGTAGACATGGTACCTCTTCTGGTAACACGTCCTTGTATTCTCTTAATATGGGGTGGTCCTTTAGGTTTGGTTTGTCATTCTCAACATATTCCAGTACCTGTATGGAATATAAGGAACACCCCTTTCTGCAATACTTTTCATTTGAAGGGTTGATATTTGTCTCACTGAAACATGCTTCTGAATCCCTTGGAGGGTTGTTTTTCTCCCTTCTTCATTTACACATTCTAAATTTTTATGATAACAGTCCAATTTAGTTTTATAAGCAACCAACCAATCCATGCCAATCAACAAGTCATAAGATCATAGGGGAAGTATGTCAAGGGTAGTTCAGGTGGGCAATCCACCCATGATGAATTGACAGGCTGGTATGACCTCTGCCACCTTTCTTTTGGTCCCAGTGGCTAATCAAACCAACCACGGTTTAACATGTCTAATTGGCTGAAATTTACACTTATCAACAGTCTGAGGGGCCACATAACTCAAATTAGAACCTAGGTCAATTAAAATAGAAACTAGATGGTTGGCGATCATACCTTCCAACTCCACTACTAAATCTTGGTGGTCGGCTTGATTATTTTCCAAGGATGCATAGATTCATAGCATGCTCCTAGCCACATCATTGATGATGGTAGCTTCTTGGATACTGTAGACTCTCTTACTGTTATGTTGTCTATGTGGGTAGTCCCTCAATCGATGATCTTCTCCACAACCCCAACATTTTAAGGGTTCCTTATTTAGGTTATCGGTCTTTTCTAGGACTGTCTTAAAAGGTTTATTTCCACTTTGAGAGGGGAAATTTTGCTAATATACAATTCTAGTAGGAAGGCTCCTTCTAGAATCTTTTCCATAGTTCCTAAATCTCAAGGATTTAAACCCTTTCTTCTGGAATCTTGAACTACTCCTCTTCTTCGAGTCCTCGTGAGGTCTTGTCTTACTCCCAAACTGTTCATAACAATACATCGCCTTCCAGATAGTTTCTTCTAAGGTATTTGGTTTGTCGAACTCAATCCTGTCCAGGTAGGTCTGAGGTAACCCACTAATGAACTGCTGCATTTTTACTTTATCATATTTTATGTAGGGTACATACCTCAGTAGTTCAAGGAATTTATTGACAAATTCATCTATGGTGAGCTACCCCAGCCCGAGTTCATATAATTCCTTAGTCTTCCCATCAATGTATTTCTATGACAAATACTTCTTCCTAAAGTATTTATCAAACTATTTCCATGACAAGTCCTTCTCATGGAATCCTTTCACATTCCTAAGGTCTTCCCACTAAATGGAAGCCTTTCCATTCAGGTTAAACATGGATATTCAAGCCTTCAAGTTTTCAGAGTAGTCATGGACTCAAAAGTACTTCTTTAAACAAAGCAACCAAACTTCAGCCTCTTCTCCCTTCCTAATCTCTCCATTGAAAGAGGGTGGTTTGGCTTTCTTGAATTCTTCAGGGTCATGATTTTTGGAATGCTTCTGCTTCTTTCCTTTCCTTTGAGAATGTGAGCTTGCTCTACTACTAGAAGATCCTTCGAATTTGCTAGCTTCCTTTCCAAAGGACTCTACCAATGAGTCTCCCCTGACTCCAGGTTGGGCCTTCTTCAAGGTGCTTCTCCTAGTGTGGTCACTTATGGAGTCATGTTTTTGGATCTCAAGTGGACTTTGACTTCTCTTCTTATGTCATCGGTCCACATGACTGGTTGTGGGTTCATGTTGTAGTTTCCTCTGTATGTCGGACAAAATCTGCAACAAGACTGCGTTAATTTTTGTTTGTTTTTCTTTCTCCTTTATCAATCTCTCGTTGTCAGCCTTTCAAATCTGTAATTCAGCCCTGAGGCTCTCCTTATAGTTTCAGCCAGCTCTGGAGGGGTTTCCACCGCCCCCCTTTTGTCAGATTCTTTGCCTCTATTGTGGGAGCCATCCCCCATTTCATGACACGTCACCATCCTTTAGTCTTGAATTTTTCCCATGATTTACTAACTGCTCGAGTGTTGAAAGATACTTATTTTTAGCTAAAAGTCTATTAGGTCATGAACAATACACGGTTCAATTTCTTAAATGCACACACATGGTAGAAAGTTTCATTCTTTTCTTTAATAAAAATTTTTACCAGACTTTTTAAGAAAGATGTAAGGTAGAGTGTCACTCTTTTAAAAGTACTCCAAATAGATTTTTTAAGTGACTCGTCCATGATCCAAAGTAGTCCAAGTGTTGTAACCATTCTTTGATACCAATTTGTAACACACCGCGATGGGGAAAAAATAAAAAAAAAATTGTCCTCCTTAAAGGAACAGATCCTTTCCCTCTACGATTCCTAATTTGGGAAGTCCGGGACTCAACCTGACCCTCTCGTCAAGGTTCTCTGATTCTCTAAGTCAAACAAGACTTTGAGACTTTGATAGTCTCACCTCTTAATCAAACACAGGCCTTTCTGGCTTCTGGTGCAGGTCTTATGATACCCACGACCTTCTCCTTCGCGCTTTAGCGAAGTCTCGGAGTAGGAGTTATGCCCTTTTCCCTTGGCCCCTCCTCAGATGTGACCTTGGACGATTCCCTCACATAGACTCACAATTTTGGGCGTGGCCAAAGAAGGTTTGAAACTAAACTACTTTTCGACCTACAATTCTCCTCGAGCCTCCACGTGTCCTTTCTCCAAAACTGGGGTTTGGATTGCGGCCCTCCCTCAACTTTTTAATGTTCACGCACCTCCGATCCTCGCAATGCTATGACACCGTTGATCTCCCGATATTGACAGTACTATCTGAAATGATGGTTTGGATCTAGCCTTTTCAAATCCATGGACCATATCTACCCCTCCTAAATCAACGGATGTTATCTCCTTCATGATTCCGGACTTCGTATTTTTCAAATCTCAAACCCTACTTTTCTCTGTACATCAGTCTTCTGGAGTTGACGATCTATGGACACCTGTCCTCGTAAATCAATGACCCTGCTTCTACTTCGGGTGTTTTACCTTTCAACTAGATCAATGGTCTTGTGGCCCTCTTCTCGATCAATGGTTGAGATCTCCTTCGGGTCTCCAAATTTCTAAGATCTCAAATCTCAAACTTCACCCTTTTTCCCAATGGATTTAATTCGAAGGCTATAATCCACTAACGCGTGTCCACTTGATCTGACGATCAAGGATCACTTCGGGTCTTTACCCAGAGTCCACAGATTTGTGCCACCTATCCTTTAGATCTGACGATCAAGGATTGCTTCAGGTCTTTACCCGGAGTTCACATATTTACGCCACGTCTCTTGTATATCTGACGACTATGAATTACTTTGAGACTTTACCCGAATTCCATAGATTCACTCCATGTACCTTCTATATATGGCGGTCCAGATTCACTTCCGGTCTTCAGGGTTCAAGAATCTCAACTTTCAACTGAAAACCCTTGAACAGAATCCTTCGGAGTCCATGATCCATCGCCACGTATCCCTTTGGATCTGACGGTCCAGATTCACCTCTTGGTGATGGACGGCCTCAAATCACTTCGTCTATTTCACCTCCTCCGGGTCCATGAAATTCTGGAGTTATGGATCTTATGCCACCTGTCCTCCTTGAAGTTGGATGGTCCAAAACTACTTCAGGACTTTGGAACTTTGGTAAGTTCTCTTCTCTTATGTGTGCAAAGTGCTAAGGTTCATGCACCTTTCTTATATTAGACTTTTGTCGATCCTCGGAGTTATGATCCAACGACCACTGTCGCTCCTCCTCCTGAGTTGCTGACTTACTCCGACTTAGAATATTTTCTAAGTGCTCGAAGGATTCAACCTTTGCTCGTCCTACGAGCCCGTCTCCTGGATTTCATCTGCACTCCTGAAAGTGCTATCTCTTCTGATCTTGATATCCTTGAAGATTTCATCATCTCACATGCTCCTTGCATTTCAGGGATCACGCCAAACTTAGATTGAAGGTCAATAACCATCGACGGTTCATAGAAATAGTGGGGCCCCAACATGCGTGCTCTTTACCAGAGAGTTTGACCACTGCAATCTGGAATGTGCTCGCTTGATTATAGTCTAACTGGGATCATTGATCTTCCAACCCATCGAGATCAATGGAAAGGGTGAATTACGGGCCACAAACTAGCGCATCCACTATTTTCACCTTCGCACTCTCCAGTGATTCCATACCCTTGATATTCATTCATAGATCAACGGTTCATAGAAATTGTAGGGTTCAACTTGACTATTGTGCAATTTGACATCTCAGAGCCTTGATCTCCAAGGTTCCTAGACCTGGATCACATGGATATTCATATAAATCTTGGGCTATAATCCCCGCTCTTAGTCAGGTTTTTGGTTAAGGGAATAGGCACAAGTTCAGAGTCTCCTAGACTACTGGTCTGAAGGGAACACCTTTCTCAATTCATAGAGATTTAAGCTCTGAATCAAGAAAAAGTGACTTGTGAGGCTACCAAAACAGTAGCTATGCCTAGAGGCTTGCTCTGACTCAGGAACGGTGATGTAAATTACTGGGGAAAGAACCTTCAAGTGATTAAACTTGGGCGTATGGAAATTCAAGCAGAAATATAGGTTCTCAAGGGAACGAATGCATACTCATAACTTAATCATTTAATACAGAGAAATGACCCTTTATAGACATGTAAATACTCACATGCATCCATTATTTACAATTCATATCATAAGGCAAGAAAACACTTATCATAACCATAAAGTGTGATGCAACTGCTGAAAGGGGTGCTCGTTTCCACCCAACCATATGCTCAGTCACTCCCAGTGGATTTATCACTGGCCACCCCTGAGCTTAAGACACGATGATTTGAGATTCAATCTCTTACTTCCATCTCAATGAAAGTTAGGGACGAAGGTTACTCTCCTTCTCCCAATACATAAATAGATAAGGATGAAGGTTACTCTCCTTCTCCTGGATCAATCTCTATTTTCTGTGATGAGAACTCACTTTTCCTCTTTGAGTCCTTCCTCGGACCCAAGATCTTTCACTCTCGTCTCTGCATTTTTCCCCTCAGGTCTTCCTCTGCCCACAACACTTCATTTCTTTCCTTCCTCATCAATATTGCATGTGGATCAAATTTCCAGTCCATGGTCAGGTCTGGAATCCTTACGAATGGGCAGTCTACCCCATCCCCTCATTAACTCTTGAGGAGGTCTTCCCGCTTAACAGCCTGACTGTAATTCATTCTTGGGTCAGAGGGTTGTTCTAATCTGAGAAATTAATTCCAACATGGTATTGGTTCAGTGGAGGTTAACGCAACCATTCCAGGTCCCCTCCACCACCTTTCATAGCATTCATGGTTTTCTCTTAGCACATCCCCTCTTTCATCAGTCATGCGACACGTAACCATTTTCTATTAAAATAACAAAATTTACATTCATTGACCTTTTGTACAAAGTTCCATCAAATCAAACGTTCACACTTTTAGGTTTTCCACAGTTCTTTGGCCAATATAGTTATATTTACAGACTGGGGGAAACAGGGTGTTACAATATTCCAACAATTGGTATCAAAGTAGGTTCCTTCAAGAAATAGTCTAACCATTGGAAGGAAGATCACAAAGTGCACTAAAAATGGAATTGCAGTGTTTGATGGTCAGAACTATTCCTTTTGTAATAGAAGGATGAAAATGCTTTTGTAGGCACGGGGATTTGATGTATGGAAAGTAGTAGTAGACGAATACATGACACTTTCCACTCCCACAATAGATTAAGATGGAAAGAAACTCAGTGAAAATAATTCAAGGGATATGAACGTTATTCTAAGTGGTTTATCTAGCTTAGTATATGTCAAAGTTATGCATTGTGACTCTAGAAAGGATATTTGATACAAACTTCAAAATATCTACGAAGGAGATGCCAAAGTCAAAGGGGCCAAGCTTCAAACTTATAGAGGTTAATTTGAATAGCTAAAAAATGAAGGAAGATGAAGGTATTGTGGCTCACTTTATACGAGTTTATGAAATAATGAATGCCATAAAGGGATTAGGAGAAGAAATCAAAGATCTAATAATTGTTCAAAAGGTACTAAGGTATCCTCCAATGAGATTTGATCCTAATTTTTCATCCCTAGAAGAAAGATCGAATCTAGCTACGTTGAGTATGGACGAGTTACATGGATTCCTTATAGATTATGAAATGACAAATGAGCAAGAGAATCCATCCAATAAGGAAGTGAATTTCAAAGCATCCAAGAAGACAAATAAGAAGAACAAGAAAAATTCAAAACCAAATTGTAGTTGCAACGATGAATCGGATGAAGATGGAGAAATGGAAAAATTTGTAAGGAAGTTGAAGTAAGGAATCGACAAATACAAAGGTATGCTTCCTTTGAAATGTTTTAACTATGGTGGAATTGATCATTTTTCTTCTAAATGTCTTTATGCTAAGAATTCAGATAGTGAAGAAGAAGATGCTCCCAAGAAAGAAATGAAATATTAAAAGGGAAACAAGAAAGAAAACAAAAGGAAATTCTTCAAGAAAATACTTTACTCAAAAGAAGAAATTTATTCATCTGATGAGGATGATGAAAGTGATAGTGACTCAGAAAGAGTACTCTTTATTTCTATGGAAACTCAGAAAGGAACTCCTAAAAGTGACGAATAAAAAGGTGAAGTGGATCTTGAGGCGGAAGTAATCAGTGTTTTAATTGAACTGAACAAAAAAAGGAAGAAAAATAAGTCACTCAAAGAAGAAATGATCAAGCTAAAAGAAGGTTCTAAAAAATCAAATAAAAATTCTGAAGAAGTTTCTCACTTCAAAATCAAGGTAAAAGAAGCAAAAAAGAGAGAAAACATTCTGACAAGCCATCTTAAGGAAAGATATGAAGATTTAAACAATCTTGAATAAGAATTCAGTCAACAAGAAAGAATACATTAAGAAGAAATCATATACTTGAAAACCTAACTTGAAGAAGGAAAGAGAACGAAAGAAGTAATGTAGATCTAGATGATAAAGAAAGAAAAAGAGTGTGAGAATCTTGAAGAAGAAGTCATGTCATTGAGAATTGAATTCAATAAGCTCAACAAGAACTTTAAAAGTTCTCAAGTGCTAGAAGACATTCGCCATAGTCAAAGGCAATGCAGTTACAAATCTGGACTAGGATACAAGCAAATTCATTTTGAGAAAGGTTCAAGATCAATCAATCAAAGGAAAACAGTATCATCAGAGGAATGAATACAAAAGAAGTGTATTTCCTAGAAGACCTTATACTGTCAGGTATCAAAAAGATTTAATCATTGAGAAGGAAACAACATAAGAGAAGACTGTGATCAACTAAGGCATGAATTCAGAAGAACTACATCACAAAGAGGAAAATTTTCTTCCAGGTATCAAAGTTTCTTTTTGGTTCACTATTTTACATGTAATAACTTTGGACATAAAGTTGTGGATTGCAGAGTGTATAGAAGAAATGTTCAAGCAAGAGATGCTTATGTGGCTCCCCGCAATATTGAATGTTACAAATGCCACAATTATGGACACATGTCTTGGAACTATATAAGCGTGATGGAGCCTTCCATGAAGGAAAAAAATGACGTCATATATAAGAAGTCTTGGAGAAGAAAAGGAAAACAAAAATACTAGGTGAATAAAGAATAGGTCCCAGAGATCGTACTTACAAGATTTGTAGTAGTGCAAGATCATGATGAATCTACAGGCCAAGAGGAAGATGTTGAAATTCAGGAAGAGGATGAAGAGGAAGATGTCAGAAGTTAGGAAGATGATGAAGAGGAAGAAGTCATAATTCATGAAGATGATGAATCTATAGGTGAAGAGGAAGATGACTCAACATAAGAGCATCTTGAAATATTATTCTAATCTATCCGACTTGAAGACTCCCAATAATATGAATCATGAAGAGGGGGATTCTAAGCAGTAGTAGATGGGTCAGTATTGTGTGCAATTGTGTAGCATAGTCATGGACAATTGTTATGACACAATGACAGAGATGATTTCATGAGATATTTGGCAGGTCTAGTAGACAGTACTTGACATGAACCAGAGAAGATACATGACAGTGGATGAAATCATATGACTCAAAAAAGAATCATATTGACATGTTGAACCATCTAGTCATAGGAAGGCAAGTAGTGAAAGGCACAGCAAGACATGATAAGAGAAACCGTCAGCAGGAGAGATATCATCAAAGGGATATTGTTGAATAGTGTGGTCATTGATGTCTAAGCAGTGAACATGACAAGCCATGAAAAAGGAATCTTATATGAATGATTTTAATATATGTCAGTGAATTACAGGATGAAGCACCAATGGAAAAGAAGCACCTAAGGAGAGGAAAGGAAGAAAATATAGGAAGCCTCATATTGATCTACATGACATCTTCCAGAAAATTCAAAAGGAGAGAAATCGTCAAAGAGATAGAAAGAAAGATCAGAAGCATGAAGAAAAGGGGATACATATCAATAGGGGGAGTTACCCTTTTTTCCCATGATTTCAAAGGGGGATAGATAGAAATGTCACGAGAGAAATATCAAAGTCATGAATATAGGGGGAGAAACCCCAAAGGGAGAAACCCTTTTCCATTGATGTCAAAGGGGGAGAGAAACATCGAGAGAGAAATATTGGGATCATTGGTCATAGGTGGATTATGAGTGTTGCCATCAATGCAAAAAGGGGATAATGTTGGATAGTTGGTTTTCATAGATGTCAACCCTAGTCAAACCTATAGTTTACAAACATTCCAGTAAACATGGATAAGTGTTTAAGTGGTTGAGAAGGCCTAGAGATGTGGTCATGAAGCCTGAAGTTTTTTGAAGAAAAAGAGGATGAAGGACATGGAACATGCATGAAAATACCTCATATATGGATAGTCCTCATCATGTTGTTTTGAACAGTATATGGTAACGTGGTTCCTCATGGTTGAGGAGATATTCCCTCTTAAAAATGGAATCCCCAAAGTATGGTTAAGAAGCCCCTGAACAATTGTAACAAGAAATGACAAGTTG
The DNA here is from genome assembly GCA_000966675.3 of Picea glauca. Lineage (NCBI taxonomy): Eukaryota > Viridiplantae > Streptophyta > Pinopsida > Pinales > Pinaceae > Picea > Picea glauca. The sequence goes on from JZKD02S1775086.1 coordinate 409,559, forward strand.
GCCCCAAATTAATTAAAATAAGAAACGTTGTTGCAAACAAGAAGTTACAAGTCATCCCTACTGTAATAAATATTAAAATAAATATTAAACATAGTGTTGGTAAAGTCGGCCTCAATGGAATAATCATTAAAAAATAAATTGAATTTTATTTGGGTCAAGTCGACCCTAAAAAGAGGGTCTCGTATCTAGTATAAATAAGGCACCTGGGAGTTCATTTGTCACAAACTCAAGTCATTTTTATCTTATGTAACCAAAGCGATATGAGGTGAATTTTAGAAGCAAGATGAAGTGAAGAAGGGAAAAATTCCAAGGGTTGATGAAGTCGTGTGATGATGTGTTCTAAGGTATTTTATTTAAAGGTCATGTTACCATTTTTGCTATAAAAAAATTTATAGAATTAATTAGATAGAAAAAATTGGAGGATGTTGAGAAGACATATCAAGGTACATGTGGTAAATTTTTTATCTTCTGGATCGTTGTATTTTTGGAGATACGCTATGTGGAATATAGGGTTTTGACTAGTCTTGAAACCAGTCTCAAACATGTGCTCTGAGAAAAACAGTAAAAAATTATTCATAGAGGACTCAAATTATGTTATACCAATTGAATTGGAAAGCATACAGTCTTTAGTATGCTGAGTGATAGTTTCAGAACTAGATATCAAATATTTAGCGCATGGCATGCTCTGCAAGTTCTCTCTCTAGAATAGCACAGAATTTAGAAAGGTCTGCCATTTTTTCTATAACTCCTTTCCAGGGATGATTCAAGGAGTGAAAATTGAGGAATTTCATAGAATATATTGAAGAATATTGGGTACAAGTTTCAAAACTTCATTAATTACAGGTACAAATTTATGCTTGCTGAAATTTAGGGTTTATTACTAATAGAAAACTAGTCTGGCGAGATTGAGGTAAAGTTTGATGAAAATGCTATTTTCTTCTTGTTGAATATGAATGAGGCATGAGGGTATGTGATGGTATGCACCATATTTCTCACATGTTGAAAGGTATGGTTCTCTATGTGTTTTTTAGGTTTGTATCTTGGTGATTTGGCACATGCTTAAGGCATGTAATTGCATATTGTTTCAGGAATTTCATTAATGCTTTGCACATGCTTGAGGTATATGGTTGGATGCATATCTTGGATGTTTTGGCACATGTATTGCTACATGCTTGAGGCATGTCTTGGAGGTTTCATCACATGGTTTGATGCATATGGTTGAGGTACATATACTGGATGTTTTGGTACATACTTAAGGCACGTCTTGGATGATATGGTGTTGTTTGAGGTACATATTTTGGTACATGGTGTTATCACTCCAGGAAACTCTCCTAGGCTGTAAGTCGGAGATGCCTAGTAACTAACTCTTTTTGGGAAATATTTTCTTAATAATTGATGTGGTTTTTGGATCAAGATGAATATCTA
>JZKD02S1775086.1:435578-459690 GCA_000966675.3 Picea glauca
CCCCCCCTCTCAGTATTGGTGAATATTCCAACACCCTGTACTCATTAGAAATCATAAAAACATGAGAATCCTAAATACTAAGCATAGAATTAGTACATATGATTAGCACCCAGAAAACTAAAATAACAAACACAAGTGTAGAGTAGTCCCACAAGTATTTGCAAACAATTATGACTTCAAAAATTCCTTCTACTCTTCATATATCACAAAATAATAGTATTCACAGTCTACACAATGGGAAAAATACCACTCTTACATCCAACGAGTCCTCTTTTATAAGACAAGAGAGACTCTTCAGTTCTAGTGACCATTCACTTCATTTTCCCCTTTCATTTTGTCATTTGTCATTTCGAATTTCTTTTACATTTTTCAAAAATGAATATGTGGGAGTTACAAATAGGATTTGAAGAGTCTCTTGGGTAGTTATTTTCTCCCTAAGGTAGTTTTAAAATGATATTCATTAAAAAAATTACAAAAAATATTATTAACTCTTCCCATTGGTGTTGTCTTCTATTCCTTGAGCTATTCTGGTTGTTTTTGGCATTAGCCTACCAAATTAAGTTCATCCAATATTCTCCTCCTTAGTCTCATATTTCCATCAAGCTATTATGGGCTTGATTTCGACTCATGTAGTTTGAGATATGACTGTTGGAACACATCATAGCTCGTTCTTCAATCAAATTCGAGCCTCCTATGTATTCTATGCCTTCTGAGACCTTCTACCTTCAATCATTTGATTCTTGTTGTGTTATCATGTTCCATTCTCTTCCATCTTTTCAGAGAGATACCTTGGGCATGATTTCATTGCATGTAGCCATGGATATGGCATCTTGAAGTCTACATGGTCCATTTTCCCACTAAATTCGTGGCATAATATTATATGCAATTTCTAGGATTTTCTGTCACTTTATGACCTAGATACCCATTCCATTTCACTCCTCTACTTGATACCTTTCTAATGAGGTATCATGGGAATGATTTTGACACATGTAGCCCAAGATATGGCCATTTAAAAATCATTTCTTGAATGTGGTCGGGAAGATTTGGTTGTGATAGGAATGCGTTGGTTGGGTTGGAAAGAGTAGATCTGATAGTGAAGATTTGTTGAATCGGGACAAAGTTGGTCGAGAAGATATTATCGGGTCAAAAAGGTAAGGTCAGGAATGAGTGGATCATATTGGAATGAGATGGTTGGATCATAAAGATATGATCAAGTTTGGAAGGAGTTGATCAGGTCGAGAATGACTTGATCAGAAAGAGCAGATCGTCGTCGGAAGAGATTGATTATAATGGAGTTGATCATTGTCAACAGGAGTTAATCGAAATGACCTATAACATTTTGGAATGGATGAATCCCAAGATTAAATGTGGACCAATGGGCCAGGTGGTAGGTGTCATGTCAACATCCATGTTAGTGTCATGTCATATGGCACCATTGACAGGGGGCAAGTTGGAAAATATGGATGAAGGCCTTAGAACTTTAGGAGGCCATAACGTTTGATCCGGAGCTTGAATTTTAGTATGGTTATGGTTGTTGGAAATATATTGATACTAGTGGAATCCAAATATGAGATTTGTTTATAGAAAATAATCAAATAAAATAAGGAGAAATTTTGACACCTCACTAGCCTAAGAGAGGTTAGGGGGTCAAGTGTGTAACATCGACCAAGGGTACAACGATGAAACATCGCGTGAAAAATCAACGTTACAAACAAAAATGAATGGTAAGAGGATATTGATGCTAACTAGATGTAGGACACATGCTAATAAATTCAAGCTAAACATCTCATAGGGAAAACATGTTAGGATCACAAAGATAGGGAGTATGATCAGGTCAAAAAATAACTCCTTACGCCAGACCACAATTGATCTAGATTATATTCAACACAAAATGAGAGCGGAGATATAATAAAGAAATGTACATATATGTATCATATATCCAACAATATAACACAAATATATCAGATATATAAACACAAAGATACAATAATACACAATTTCTATTAATGTGTGAAATGTACAGAACTATAAAAACACAGAGTGAAAGACTCGCTAGAATGGTGGAAGCTTATCTCTAAGAATAGATGTGACAGCTAATATCATTTGAAAGAATATGAATGTTCAAATGAGGCTCCAAAGGCCTTTTTAACATAAGTAAAATCCAAAATCCTAACCCCGAAAGATGAAAATCCAAAAGGTTTGCGGGCCCCAATGGGGGTAGTTAATACGTTAACTTCTCAGGGGTGTAACTTTTGCATACTATCTCTATTTGGGGTGCTCGATACACCGTTGGAAAGGTATAACCAAGAAGAAGGATTTTCAACTAGCCCAAGTTAATTCCAATAATATTCACCTTAGTCCCGAATCCCCAAAAAACGTCGTTTAGGGCCTCAAAATGACCCCAAAAGTTTGGAACTCAAAAAATTGTCAAAAAACTACCATGATGGAAAACCATTTTTCAAGCCCGTGGAATAGGTGGGTGGCCATTGATATCCACCTAGATTAATTCTCCCTCCTTAGGAAGAAATGGTCTCCATTGCGTTGAGTTCCCAGGGGAGAGATGGAAGCGTTTGTTGAATCTGAATCTTGGTGACCTGCTTGCCTTGCTGGAGACATTGCGCTGCTCAGTTTGTGGAAGGTTGTCATGAACCTGTTGATGGCAGGGTTGAATCTGTTCAACCATTTAGGATATATGATATGACTGTGTGCATAAGAAATTTTTTTTCTTTGTTGCAATATTTTCGACCTGCTTTTGTTGGATAGAAGGTGCTTGGTATGAGGCTGTAGTGGTTACAGTATCCTTATGTTCACATTTCTAACAGATTGTGAAGAATCTGAATTTTTTAGTATGAGATACTACCTTGCGGCATTGTTTAGGTGGGACAATAGTTGGAACTACCTCTAGTATTTTGTAGATATGTCCCCCCAAATTAACAATGACACTACGAGGTCGAGACTCATAAACAACATGGTGCTTCCACATATATGGTTGGCCCAAGAGAACATCATAGACATCCAGTGGGGAAACATAACATAATACCTCATCCTTGAAGGGTTGGATGTCGTATGGCAATCGACACTGTTGGCTGACATGAAGATCTCGTCCTTGGCGAAGCCACCCGATGTTGTATGGTTGTGGATGTGGTGTTGTCGACAATCCCAACTGTTTGATGACCTCTACTGAGATGAGATTCTTCTAGATTCCATTATCAACAATAAAATGTAGTTGGGTACCCTTCACCCACATCTGTGAATGAAAAAGGTGCTACCCCTCTTCAAGATCTATTAGTTCTTCTGGTTGAATTGTTGTGGTTGCAACAATAGCAGTGGGGTCTACGTCGATGATCTATCTTTTACCAATATTTTCAAAATCATATTTTGAATTAGGGTTTGGATCCTTATCTTTGATCTTGACCACCAATTATTTTTTTGAGAGACATTTATCAGTGTTGTGCTAGGGGATTTTGTGGAAATCTCACCATTTTCTAGTGTCCTTCTTCGTCTTCTTGTGACCCTTCTTTTCCTTTGGCTTAGACCGGTTTTCAGGAAGTTGTTTGTTAGGGTTGTATTTCTCATACTTTGGTTGTTGCAGATTTGCATATCCAAACTCCCATTTGTTCTGGTGCCTAAATTTATGCTCAATTTTAACAGCATATCGATACGCAGCACTGAGTGATAAGATATCCAGAAAATCCATTTCAATTTGTATGTATATGTGTAGAGCCCCACAGTATTTCAGAATCAAATTTTTCTCGAAGTATTTGATACCTAGCTTGGTGCGCAAGGTATGGAAGGTATTGGTGAAATCTGAAACTGCTTGTCTCCTCTCTTTTCGCGTTGTGGTCCATCTCATGTACTGGTCTTCATAGTTTCCAATAGGGTGTTGGAAGGTTTACAGTTGGGAGTAAGCTTGTCATTGATGGAAAGAATAGCTATGGAAAAGATAAATGATGGCAAAGAACAGCGATGGCAAGAACAAAAAAATCACAAAGTGACGAAAAGGCAAGGTAGACGAAATCGCGAAGGTGGACGAAATCGCGAAGCAGCGAAATCGCAAAGTGGCGAAATCGCGAGACGACCTGGGCCGTAGGATCTGGGGTATCTACAAAGGCTCAATAGTCATTAGATATGGTGAAGTTGCAAGGCAGATAAGTCCAAGAGTCATCCAAATCCCCAAAACTGTGAAGGAATCCTGGCCATCCATTGGGGACAGTAGTGGACCGTTGATTTAAGCTTCATTTCAGAGTTTCGCCTATCGCAACTTGGAGTGACAAGAACCTCCATCGAAGGAATCGCGAGATGTGAATTCACAATGAGATCTGGACCATAGATTCATCGAGATCGTGGACCATTGATCTCATCTCCATCTCGAGGTTTCGAGGATCGCAACTTGGAGAGTCAAGATGCCTCATCTCCAGACTCACGAAATGTGAATTCGCGAAAAGTGCTTTATGCATAAGCACGTGGTCTCAACCGGTGGTCACACCATCAAAGAGATGAAGAGAAGAGTACGTGAAGACAAGCTTCTTTTTGTCATTTCAGGGATCACGACTTGGAGAGTTGAGATGCCTCATCTCCAGATTCACGAAATGTGAAATCGCGAAAGCGCTTTATGCATAAGCACTTGGTCATAACCATGGTCATATAAAGGAAGGAGCTAGCACATAAAATCTCTGTTTCGGAGTTTCAGAACTCGTGACATGGAAACTCAAGATGTCTCATCACAGAATCTCCGAATTGTGAAAGTGCGAAATGGGTAAATAACACAAGAACCCATCAGAGTTAATCCAATGATGCAGGTGAATCTGAGCATAATCGGAGGGCTACTGTTGCACATCACAGTGTAACTGCCAGAAACCACTGATGGTTTCTTCCAGAGGACTCGAAGACACTTTGGGGTGATTGACAGAGGAGATGAAGAGTCTCTGGGAATATTCAAGAGGGATGAAGATGCTCGTGGAGGTGATTGACAACTAGATGAGCATTGAATCTTGTAACTAGAATAGAGAAGGTGAGCTCGACTATCACAGAGAAGATGAAGAGTCTCAACTACCAGAGAGGCTGAGGAATCTCAACATAACATACAATGATGTTGAACGAGTGGAAAAACGACTAGAGAAGCTGAAGAGTCACGATGATGATTAGACAGAGCACTCAAGTTGAGGAGGATATCAGCGTGGTGTGATTCTGTAGAGGTATTGCGTGCATTGCATGCACAAGGTGCACAAAAGCTATAATTACATAGTACAGAGAAGAGATGCGATTGTTGTTTTTGCGGGGATTGTTGTGGATGTTGTTGAAGGTGATTCATGCATGAAGAAGGATCAGAGTGAAGTAGATGAAAAGAACAGAAGAAGAACTGTGCAGCGAATGGACATGGCGCACAGAGCATAAAAGTAGAAGAACAGAATGGGCAACGGATGCATGCTGGAAGACAACGAGGAAATCTGAGTAGCAAAATCTTGCAGAACAGTGATGAGAGTGGTAAGCTGTTATTGAACACTATATCACTGTAATAGGTTTTAGTATTTCATATTCAGAAACCAGGGAGGTTGGGAGGTGCTAGGGAGGACTGGTGTCCTCAGAGGTTCAAGTGGGGGCTTGAACACAAGGAGTTGATGATTCCTTCTAGTTGGTGCTAGAAAAACTAGGGAGTTGGTGCTTCCTTCTAGTTGGTGCTAGAGAAACCAGGGAGTTGGTGCTTCCTTCTAGTGGGTTCTAGAGAAAAAAATAGAGTTGGTTCTCTCAGCAAGTTGCAGCTTGCAAAATAAAGGTTGTAGCCTCACAATGAGTTGGTGCTCAAATGTATGATAATGTAAAGAATGTAAATAATACTTCTCATATAAAGAAGAAGAGGTTTTTACCCTGTATGGGTTTCCTTGGGAAATATATGTCTCTGTGTTTCTCATATATGTGACTAATGCTGAATGTGCCATTGTTCATTTCCCTGCATTATTGTTATCACCATTGAGTGACTTGTAAATATTTTAAAGGAAGCATAATTGTTTAAGCACGGTGACAATTGATTCACCCCCCCTCTCAGTTGTCCAACATAAGGTAATATTATTCCTTGACCACATCCAAAAAAAAAGTCCCAAGTGGGATCGACCCCATATATTATGGACTCCTTTGTGGAAATTTTCTCCCAATAAGTTTCCCACCAATGTTTGAAATGGGGGAGAGCCTTAAGGAGTGCGAAGGTGATCTTTTCCCTGTTAGAAAAATGTTGACAGATAAATGACCTTCTAGCAAATTTGACCATTTTTCTAGGGCATCCACATCTATCTGACCTTAAAATATGAGAATATAAAAATTAACATGTACATTGAAAGGCAAGGTGCCTCCAAATTGGTCGCTTGATGAAGACAGACCTATTGTTATCGGCAGGCATTGAAGGATGTGGGAAAAATTCTCCATCATTTCGTCCCTCTCGTGTGAGATATTTCTCAAGCAACAGATTAATAAAATCTTTTGCTCCATCGTTTTTCTTTTCTTACACCATGAAGGGTTTCTTGGGCATGAGAGAGTTATTTTCCTCAAGAGAGACAAGCTCAAGACCCAATTTTCTATACTTAGACCTCATCGGGGACACGCACTGAAAAACGATCAAGAGTAGCCTGCTCTGATACCACTGATCCATATTATTTTCGACACAAAATGAGAGTGGAGATATAATAAAGAAATGTACATAGATGTATCATATATCCAAAATTATAACAGAAATATATCAGATATATAAACACACAGATGCAATAACACACAATTTTTATTAATGTGTGAAATGTATAGAACTGTAAAAATACAGAGTGAAAGACTCGCTAGAATGGTGGAAGCTTATCTCTAAGAAGAGATGTGACGGCTACTCTCACTCACAAGAAGATTATTATTACAATGAGGCTCCAAAGGCCTTTTTAAAATAAGTAAAATCCAAAACCTTAACCCTGGAAGATGAAAATCCAAAAGGTTTGCAGGCCCCGATGGGGGTAGTTGATACGTCAACTTCCCGAGGGCGAAACTTTTGCATACGATCTTTGTTTGGGGCGCTCGATATACCATTGGAAAGGTCTAATCTAGAAGAATGATTTTATACTAGCCCATGATAGTGATTTTGACAGTCACTTGGGCCCCAAATCCCCAAAAAAAAGTCATTTAGGGCCTCAAAACAACCTCGAAAGTTTGGAACCCGAAATACTGTCGAAAAACTGCCAACATGGAAAACTGTTTTTCGAGCCTGTGGAATAGGTGGGTGGCCACCAATGTCCACCTAGATAAAAAAATGCGCAGTACTTATTACGACAGATAGTGAGCAGACATTAGGAAATGAAACAACAAATACCTTCATCCATGAAGCTCAATAAACTTTGGGCCTAGGTTTTCCAAGAGAGAGAAGGCCAAAAGAGGAACTCGGTAGATATCAATATGAAGAGGCTCAAGGACAGGCCTGCGAGAGAGGAGGATCTGATATCCTTGGAAGATTAAGATCTCAAGGAAAAGGAAATCCAAGGTAACTCGCTACTCGATGAGGGATATCCTGTTAAGAATCAAAGTTCTGGACAAGGATTAAAGCTCCAGCCTCATCACCACAAAGGTGAAAAAAATAAAAATATGGATGAGGCTTGGGAAAGAAGAGGACTAGTCCATAATGTTGATCATTTGCTTCAAATTACAAAAAATATCCGGATATAAATAGTTCTAGAAAAGAGGAATAATATCAATTGATTCCCCCCACATGCATCTCAAGTTTTAAGCAATCATGTGAAGAAAGTGATCCTGCAAACCTGCTCCTGCAACCATAGAGAATATGAGATCGATCATGTGATTAAAAGAAGACTTACCAATATACCATAAACATTCTATTCCCCACCTTCAAGAAAACATCATTAATAAGTGTCGGGTCTATTGAAAGATAATCAATAATATATGTAGACAAGTTTCTTAAAAAAAGCATGTGCTAAGTCTCAAACTCAAGAGAAGGATTAGTGATTGTGTGACTGAAGCTAAGAGTTTGAAGCTAAATATTGTGATCATATACAAGAGAATAAAGATGAAGATATTAAGTACAACATGCAAGCAAGAGAATGAATAATTTGAATTATCCATTCAGAAAATATCGAAAAACAAACTCATCCAAGACAGTCAATAGAACATCAAACCTTGCTTCCATATAGGATACTCAAACACTTCAGAATCTACAGAAGTTAGAAATATAAGGTGTAAATTCAATCATACAAATGTCAACAAAACATATTAGGTCAAGAAGCATCATGAAGACATTTGAAATCATAAGAGTAAAAGGAATGATCAACCTCCATCAAAGAAAAAAATCAATCAAGATAAACTCCTAACTCTCTAAAGGTAGACAAAAAATTAACATGATTAGGCTCCGACAGTAGAGGATTATGCATTAGAGTTCAAATTTTAGTAGGGGGTCCCTTTCCTTTTTATTGTAAAAGATAAATTAAAGGGGGTTTATTGTGGCATCAACAAATGGTGACACACTTTAAGAACCAGTTATCTCTATCAACAAAATTCAAGGGCCTTTACTTTAGATCTAAATTTTAAAGATAATATCAATAAACAGTAGACAACTTTCCAATAATCATGGGTACCACAATGATGCCAATTTTCTAAAAGATATAACCCAATATTTCTAGTACTTGTAACCCAACATATCCTATTCAAAGAGCCACATAATGAAGTAAATTCTTTTACTGGCTACACACTTCAGATTAGCTTCAGTTTAACCATGGGTTTTCACTTTTATAACAATCAAACGTATACATAAATGTGTTCCTCATATCTCTTTTCCCAACATTACTTTGGTGCTAGCGAGTGTCCATATTCCAACAAAGTTTTATTGGTATCGTACAAGCATATCCCCACTTCCAGCATATGCCCATATCCCCGATGGGTTTACTTGTACTTCCCACACTATTAACAGTTCTTTCAACTTCCTTTTTATTTCAAAGTATGCTCGCCCTTTTAGATTTGTATATAGATATCCATATGCACATAGGGTGTGTCGGAAGCAGGTTGATATGAGAGTTGCTTTGATTTGATGAGTAGATGTTATGCATTTTAGTTTAGGTCACAGGTGTCCCTAAAAACCAACATAGTATTGGCCATTTTATTAATATGAAGTGAATGAAGATCAAAGGAAAAGCTAGATAGACACTTTCCTATACTTGTGGATTATCATGGTATGCTCAATGGGCACATGTGTTCAAGCACAACTATTAATCCATACCTATAGCTAGGAACTTCATGAATGTTCATTCAGATAGAGAAACATATGCATCTTATGGCCTATAAAATATTTCTTCAGTATGTGACCAGAATTGGACCAAGCCATCACTCAAATTTAAAATAATCCTCAAGGAAGACTAAGGAGTCAAATCAGCTCAGGGAACATACCAACATTCAAAATAAAGGGTGGAAGCAATATTTACAAGAAGAAAGAAAGCGATAAAACTGAAGCCAATTCATGAAAAGAAAACTAAACTAAGAGAAGTATAAATCTAGAATTTCAGTCAGTAAAAGAATGAAAAAATGGTTGAAAAATAAGAACATGACCAAGAAACAAGTAATAAATATGGTGGTAGCAATAGAGTATGAATGATATACACAAAGAAATCATTGTTCCAGCTCCAAGAATTGTAATCAGGGAAAAACCTTTATTAAATAAATTTTTCACACAAGCTAAGACCCATTAAGAAACAAATCTAGGACCAAAAACCTGCAAGACTACGATAAGCATGGATCAAGAAAATCGATATCTAACCAGGCTTTCATTGACCAACAAATTTGAGATTTAATTGCAGATTGTTAAAATGCCCGAAGGAATTGGATAAATTTAAGACTCCACCTCTGATGGTATAATAATATGAACCCACTTCCATGGTTGAAAATTAAGCAAAAAGGAAGTAAACTTATGTACAAATCAAAATAAATAAAATGATTGCACCAAACAAAGAGAAGAATCAAACGCACACTCTATTAGTCATTACGGGAATAATTAATCGTGAAAGATAGGCCAGTAGCATAATATAGATCATGAGCATTATTAATGAATGCATCCTCAATAAAATCTTAGAAAGTAAGCCAAGAGCAATAATTGCAAGAAATGTTAACCATTGAACATAAAACCCAATAGAAATATTCCTAGGGTAAAGATTTGAAATGAAGAACAAGCAAGATTACGAGAATTGATGATTTAGTAAAAAAAATTGCAACACATTCCTCTAATCTAATTGTCACATACAATTGCTCTTTCATTTAGTGAAACAAGAAAAAGCTTTTGGGAACATAACAAAGTGGGCTAGTGGAGAAGTTTAGTCAAAATAGATTTTTAGATTCACTCACATGAATATTCCACAAACCCATAAGCTTTAAATATTTCTTGACATGAACAATTCCTTTGCATATTCAAAAACAATGAATTTTTCAATAACATAAATTACATTTCATATTTCACACCCAAGAACCAATTTCTCCTTGCCATTAGAAATAATTATTAATCCCAAAAATTCAAACAATTCAATCTGATGAGGCAAAAAGGGGATATCATAGTTATATAGGTCATCAAACATATTCATTAAAAGGACTCCAAATATCCATTAGATCAGATATCAACATATGAATAAGACTACATTTCTGATCAATTGTTGGGTTGGTGACATTCTTGGTTAATTAAAAAAAATTGTCACAAAGGAATCTGAGCAACCAAGTTTAGATTAACACTTTCCTAAGTTTCCTTCATTAAAGAGAAAAAAAAATTGAGTTGTTGGTTGCATCAGTCCTTTCCTAATCTACAAAACAAAATAAAATGGTATGATCAGTTGTTTGATAGTTTGGGGAAAAACTCTTCCTTTAAATTACCAACTTATTAAAATGGAATTAGACTAAAAGGAAAAATAAAGACCAAAATTAAAACTTATCCCAAGAAAAGCGTGCTAAGGTAATGTAAAATGGAACTAAATTGGTTTTCATAAACTTATGCATGTGCCAATGTTGTCATCAAGTATCCATATGTTGTTCATTGAGTCAAATATCACAACCTTCTTCATAAGAGATAAACAGTATGTGTGTTCCCACAATATTGTCTTTGACATGAGACTTAACGTCATTGATTATTGTGAGATTTAGATCCCATAGACACACTATCTTGTTCCTACAATCAAAATCGGTCAATTTAAATGAATGGAACCACAAAATTATAATTCTATTCATGGTCAAAAGATACATGTCCACTACCAATCCTTTTTCATAAAAACTTCATTCAAAATTATTAACATTTCACCCCAAGGTATATGCTTCCTCTAATTATTAATGATAATGATGTGAAGCATTAGTATAATCATATTCAACCTTGTTAGAGGAAAGAGAAAAACATGATAGCAATTACGTAACTTTGGAAAGGCCCAAGTAATCTCAAATCTCAACCTAAATGGATTGATTCCCCTATCATGAATGAAATATAGAATTATAAATCATCAATGAATGAAGTGAGTAAGGTATGATTTCTAATAGGTGATAAGTTGATGTTTGTCATGATGGGAAAATCCATGAAATTGATATCCTCAAGTTCCCAAGAGTGTTCCAGGTAGAGAAATTATGCATTTCACTTCCTCAAGCTTATATATTGCATAGAATATAGAAAAAATGAACTGGACCAGAAGAGTATGTAGCTTGTCTCTCTACTAGATAGGTTTTTCATCCAAAGAATCAGGCATATAACCCAAAAAACATAATCAACAATCTCATTAGTAAGAAAGATCCAAGATATTCCGACATGACTCAAACATTCTCATCTTTCCAAGTTATGCATAAATTGATTTTTTGGGTTTAAGGAATGTTTAAGAGTGTGGGGATCGATAGATTGATGAGTTTCAACCCACAATCAATTCACATCTTGAAAATTATTACCATGGCTAAAATGAAAACAAATGTTGAAAACTCAAATTTAAGCATCTTAGAAGTTGGATTGGCATTCTCCATCAAGGTATTTACAACCCCTAAAAATTTGAATGATTTCAACTTGGATATTAGTGGGTAGTACTAAGACATGATAAAAGTTAGATTAATAAAGAATGTGACCATGATAAGTGACCCAAAATCAATAAACCCAAGGGATTAGAAGATACTCTTCAAGAAAGGAATGGTTCTGAAATCCCCCATCAAATTGGTGGTAGTAGGATTGATTCTTTGGTCAATCAGTGAATTGGGGAATAAAATGATTGATTCCCAATAATTTTTGTAAAAACAATATCAACAGAAATATTTAAAAGTGTTGTCCACAATGTCAAAACATGTTTCCAGGCAGCTTGAAAAAATGTGTCTTTGTGATATGTATTCAAGGAAACTTAGATCAAGAAAGTTTCAAGATATAAGACAAACTCATCCTTAAAAGACTAATTGAATAAAGCATAATATATGTGCAGCCAATGCCAAAAACTTAAAGCTAAAAGTACTGAAATAAAATAACTCAAAAGCAATAAAAATCAGCTAAGATCACTATGTTAAGAAAATTCTATAAGGGAAATTATGTTGGTTGAAAATAATCGAAGAAAATAGTTAATGGGAAATAAAACCATTTGAATAATCCAAACCCAAAAATAATCATGGAAATAAATTACAAAGAATTGGAGTGGATTGAATTTCAGATGGGTAGAATTAATCACTCAAAATTTCCATTCACTATGTATTGAACAACAAGCCCAAATCTCAAAAGACACTCAATCAAGCAAAGTCTTCCAATTAGAATCATGTTGAAATAATTATGGGGCAAATATGAGTGTCCATTTTCACCAAAAGAGAGAATAAATAATATCCTTTATTTAAAAGAACCACTTTTAAGGTGAAAAAATTCTTAAAAAAGGTTTTGACATGGTGATCATGCATGGAATCATTATCTGAAAATTACTCGAGCACATAGGAAGGCTTGAGAATGAAATAATTTTTTTTGTCCTATATATAAAAAATTGTTTACAGAAAAAAATAAGTGGGCAAGCCTTTTATTTCCTTCCATCTTTGATGACAATTTCAATCATTGTTTATCCAGCAGTAATAAAAGGAAAAGAAAAACAGAAAATTGATTAAAAAACTAGAAAGCAGAGCTAAACTATGCAAGGGAGAGAAACTAGCCTATTATATCTTACTCATATCCTATGCTACAATGGATGGAAATAATGAGCTATGTAAATTCATAATGCCAATGTATCCATTTGTATAATCCCAATCAAGTACACGTATGTTCATGAGAAAAAATTAGTGACAGAACTTGGAATAAAATAGACTAAAAGTAGGAAGAATTAAAACACCAAAAACTCTATTCATCATATTAAATATGTGAAAGTGAAGATTCATGGGAACATTCATTGAGTAATATTCCTCCAACCATACTTCGATTCAATCATAAAATATACCACGACTAACATAGAATTGATGGAGGGAGTTTAAGGGAAAATAGCATACCAAATGAGAACCATGTATAGAATATAAATGAAGTGTACTCAATAAGAGAATATTTGTGTTGATAAACTTGTTTATTCCTAAATGAAAACCAAAAGAATGAGGGCCTAACATAACCATCGGTGTAGACTGAATAGCCTCATTTTCTTGGCAAGCCTTTTGGGGCTCGTACTTCAAGCAACCATCAACTTGATATAAACTAGTTGGATCAAAGGTTATACATGGACTAGCTTCCGCCATGGCATAAGAGATGTCTTAAAGACAATGGTGAAATCTACTAGTATTAACAATCTCAACTAAAGGGTTACTTGAACAAGAATATTCTCTACTAATAAAAAATGAAGATGAAGAAGAAAGAGATATGGTTTGAGATACATCTTCTACAAGATCTCCTTCATCCCATGAAAACAGATGATATGGGAAAGTTGTACTAAGTTCAATGGAAGAGGTCTAATCCTATCTATCTTGGATATGCACCAGGCACCTTGCCACCATCAAGTACTTTAAAATGGGTCAGCCCCATTGAGTTTATCTGAATAGGATGGTGGGTAGTTTCCTACAAAGTTAAACCATTAAAGAGATCATGATACAAATAATTATAAGTGGAAGAATTAAGAGAATTAAAAGCTTCTCTTAAACAAGAAATGTTTTCAAAAAGTGACTCCCTTAATGGTATTTCCTCTTCCTCAATCATATTAGTGATTGATTGTGAATTGGTAGGATCCACCCTAGGATTGTATTCACAATCAACACATTCTTCCTCAACATGGTTTTCCTCTTCCAAGAAAAATGTGGATTATTGTGATAAAAGAGATATGTCATGTATATCTATTTATTCTCCTTGAGTGAAATGACCAGCACTGTTATTTTTCTCTTGCAAAATATGAGAATCTGAAATATCTTTCAACACATGCTCATGGTTAGAAGAGAGAATAAAATAAAAAGAATTCTTATAATAAAAAGTTCCAATAACTAATCCATCAGCGGTAGGAAAAAATTATTTCTCTATCTCGATTGAACTAGGAGAATTGATAATAGCATGACAGTTCAAATCAAAAGAAACTACTTCCAAATTGTCCATGGGTGAGGAAGGATTCATGTCATGGGTGCCCATATTTTCTTCATTAACACAATGATCAGCATTAATGTCTTTCCCCATAGGTTCCTCTTCCATTCCTTGTGATGGAAAAGATGAGATAGGAGAATGAGAACCTGAAATAACCACAGTGTGACCCGAAGTGTTCCATTATCAACATAAAAACCCTCCTCTTGGTCATGTACAGAAAAATATGAACCTGAATTTACAACACAAGAGGTATGTTTTCCCTTGGGTATGGAAGTAAGATAAGATTAAAGCAGAAAAGACAGAATGTGAACTACACAGAAGACACAGTGACTGATACTGGGTCGAAGTTAGCAGAAGAGTAGAAAAGAAAGTGTGAAGTAAGAGAAAGCAATCCGTTGGACGAGGAGATCGAGGATGGATAGATCAAAAAGGAAGATGAATCGTGGACAACTTAGCAAGAGGAAAAAAACAACATTGGATGCTTTAGAGCTTCGCGCGAGAAGGAAGGAAAGACAGGCTGGCGAAGCTTTGAAAATGCGGGTCAAGTTGACCTAGGGTTTTAGACACCTAGGGTTTTTGTATCTAGGGTTTTGACACTTAGGTTTTGGCCTAAGGCTGTCAGTGAGCTATTGTAATGTATAAATAAAGGTCAAGAGGACCTGGGATGGGTTGGTTGTTGTTGTTATTGTCGTTCCAAGTTCGTGATTGTTATGAGTGATCATTGTAGTGGGGAAGAGAAGCATTGAGAAGTGAGGGAAGTTTGTGTTTTAAGATCTTCATTTGGGTGTGAAGATCAACCCTGCAACTGGGTGCGCAGGGAGGGAAGATAGAGAGGAAGAGAGAAGATTTGTTGGCTAAGAGCACAGATAAGAACTGTATGTTTTCATCTTAATATATTATAAAGCACAGTTTTTTGGACGTAGCCCTAGGGAGAGGGTGAACCACATACATCTTTGTGTTGTGTGTGATTAATGTTTTGTTCTCTTGTTTATGGATATACTGTTATTGCATTATTATGTTAGATCTGATAGATAGATGTGCAAAGTAGATCTAAGCTGGAAAATGATATCTTTATGTTGTGTTGTTCTTGTATTGGAGACACTTTGTATTCCCTTGGTTGTAGACATTTGTGTCCTGCAACCCCCCATAGCTACTTCGAGTGAGACTACATCTGCCTCACAGGTGTTGTTGAAAGGGCCAGTAGTTAGGGATTGTTGGTGCTCTCTTGGAGCTAAACCCTGGGTCTACCCTTGTGCCAACAAATGGTTCTGTTGCCGGGACATGAATATTCTTGAGGGGATGTCAAGGTGGTTTCCATCGAAGGTAGAGATTCAAAAGTGGATAGAGGATCAAGAAAATGACTTCAGTGAAGCCTAGAACAAGAACCCTAATCTTAGTACAGAGGATTGGTTGGAAAGATATATCTTTACTGATATACATGAGATTTTCTTTGGAGGAATTCATCAGGAGTTATATGAGTGGCTATCTAGGTTAGCAAACACCCAATTTGAGATCATATCTAGACCACCTGTGGTTTGGACGTCGGCACTAATCAAGAAGGTAAAGAGAGTTGATAATGTTTTGTCAAGAGCAGTAGATCACTGGTTCGATAGTACCATTGGAGGGTATATCACCGAGTTTTTTGTTAACAGAGTAGAGTCATATAGCCAAGTTGAGGGTATTTATTTAAGGGACCCAGAGGAAAATTTCTACACTTTTTGAAGTTGAAGATCAAGATGTTATTACATGAGAATAACATATTGAAGATATAGTAGTTGGTCAGATTGTATAAGGCTAATGTTCAAGAACTCAAACAGTGACAACGACACAGATGCTGGAGATACGCGCAGTGGGAGAGCATTCAGAGAAGTCCCTCTTGCAAACTTGTTTAAGAAGACCTACGAGGACTAGGGTTTCTATAGTGGAGAAGAGGAAGATATGATAGATGAAGAGCATTCAGAATCTGCTAGGGCAGAGGAAGGGAAAGCTGAAGAACCTCACCAGGAAGAGCCAGAAACTTCAGGAACCGCCTCGACTATTGAAATAAGTACTATTATTCCTATTGTTGTTTCAACAACATTAAGTAATCAAGGTAATCAGAGTCACCAGAGCGCTCTTAGCACTGTCACTAGCAGTCCACCACATACTCAGTCGGGAAACCTAGGAAGACCTATGGCAAATGAGATGAGGTTACCCACCTTTAGAGGAGATGGATCTGAAGATCCTGATGAGCACTGGTTTTTATGTGAAGCATTATGGAGTATTAAGAATATCGTCGATGAAGCTGTTAAATGAGATCATCTCAGTACTACCCTAAGAGATCGTGCACTGAGCTGATACATGAAATTTGTCCAAGGAACTGCACTGAAACCGCTAAATGTCATTAAGATTGCGCTAATTGTTGAATTCAAGAAACTTAATTCAGAATCGAAGTGCATTATAGAGCTAAAAGAAATCAAGCAGAAAATCATTGAACCTATGTGGGAGTTTGATCAGAGATTTAAGACCTTGACAGGCCATTTGAGTTTCTAGATCCCAGATGAGCAGAACAAGGAATGGTTCATTGCTTCTCTCTTACCACACATCATATTTCCTCTGATGCAATAGAAGATTTCTTCGCAGGATGAGGCACTAGAGATCACCATGAAGTTAGAATCAGCCCCTATGGGAGAATCCAGCTCAGGTATGTTTCAGTAACCATTTTCTGAATTTACTCGATTTTGGAGAGGAAGGGGCTCATTTGGAGCTGAAGCCGCAACATTGGAGCATCCTTGAGCTCTGGTGTGACTTTAATTGTCTAATTTCCTCCAGAGCCACTGCTTGGAACCTCCAAATGCCAAGGGAATGAGACAAGCCCCGTAGGGGGGCTGCCTGGTATGCTTCGGCTATGCGCAGAAAGAGACAACAAAACTTTGAGCGAGCGTTGTCCATGGCAAGGACGCAGCTTGTCTGAAAACCTAGTAGACTTGAACTTCCTCCCATGGCCTATATTGAAGAAATTATCCCGGACGAACCCATTCAAGTCCCCCCAGCACACCTTCTCTTCACAATCCCAGACAACTGGAACCCGCCGACTTGTTTTCCTAGGGAAACTACCCAGAGGGCCTTCAAGGAACATCACAGATCCAACACAAGAGAAGCCTAATTGGATGATTTCCCCCCCCACTACATCATAGAAGAAATTTCGGCAGAGATGGATGCAAAACCAACCGTAGGAGCAGTAGAGATCCCTCCAGCAAAATACCTAGAATGAAACGATGCAACCGAGGTCAAGACAATTGGTATGGAAGGCGAGGCGGTAGGGGCTAGTTTGGATAGGGAGGGTGGCACCTCTCCTATGCCATGTCCTCTGTCTTTCATGCAAGAGGAAGGGCGTGGCCACCTACCACTCCTCCACCCGGACCACCTGAAGTTAATCTTTGAACTACGGAGCTTAGTGGAGGACCTAATCCACCACACCAGTCTAGTAAGCCAACGAGTGGACCTGCTCTACGAGGCCTACTCCAATACACAACCAGGACAATGTTGCTCGACGTGTGCTTAGGCCTTTGTGCTGACAGCCAAGGAAGATGAAGAGGATGGCAAGGGTGACATGGATGAAGGGGAGGCCACTGGGTAAAATGTCACAGTTGATAGTTTTAGTCTTTTTCCTTGTTTTCCTCAGGCTAGTCATGGCTAAATGCCATTATTTTGTAACTCTAAGACTCAAATATTTTTTTTAGACCAATGGTTGTCAGTTGTCTTGGTTTCCTTTAGGAAAGACAAATGGAAGCTAGTTTATCTTCCTCACAGACTGCATAGATAGCCAGTTGTCTCGATTTCCGCTTACACGGCAAGACAGTTGGAAGATATGGTGTTTCTAGTTTAACCTTTTTTTGGAAAGTTAATACAACAGACTCTGCTCTTTTTTACTTAAAAAAAAAAACATCACTTCTCATTAAATAGAGATACAACATCATTAGCATTTAATATATCTACACATGAGCACATCATTATCATCACCATATTACATGAAATATATCAACAAACTGTGTCTACCCACCCGATCCTACCCTACAAGGTTATTTATGTTATTTATACATATATATGTATAAGGATAAATATACAGTATAAGGGTACGTAAGGATAAATATTGTTATATATATGTATTGACATATATATATATATATATATAATTGTTATACATATATATAACATATCATATCCTTATTTATATATATGTATAACATATATATAACAATATTTATCCTTATTTATATCATATCATACCCTATTTATCCTTATAGCTACATCTTACTCTAAATCAATGGACAATTTACTCCTACATCTTCTATAATTCTTAGATTAAAGTAGAAATAGGTTTATAGGGAAAACGATAATTTCGTTCATTGAGAAGCCTGAAATGAGATCTCAATTGCAGGTGAATAGTCTCCTCATTATTCTCAACTGGAAAAATGTGCGTTGAATAGAGACGACTAAGAGAGGGTATACACCATTAAGACTTTGCTGGAAGGAAAAATGAGACTGTCAAAACAGAGATCTAAATTTAATCCTTTCAAGTTTCCAGCAATCTAATTCTGGCAATGGGAGATTTTAATAGTTATTTGATTCTTCCAGATTTCCTAAAGGTATTAATTAGAGATGGGAGATACTATTGTAATAACAAAATGAACTGAAAAGAGCACCCAAATGTATATACTCCTATCAATAAAGAAAAAGTGAGAAAAGTTCGTTAATAACCTCCATCGTCATTGAGTAGAACAGAGAAAGAATTTGGATTTTTGTGTGAACAATATACTCAATAAAGGTTAGCATTCCACTAAAAGTATTGAGCTCTTAGAGCTAAATAAATTCATCTAATGGTATACATAGAGGTTTTTGACAATCAAAAAGATATAGGTAAAGGTACGATACCAGATCTTGATTTTAATAATGTTAGCCACAGAGTTAGTGTTATATGTTATAGTTTAATATGGAAATAAGCGACCATAACTTTAGTATCATGCCCAAACAACTTGATAGTTAAATTCCATGCTATATAGGACATAATAATAAATCATTGGTGTTCAACTGAAGGTTGGTTATACTCATAATTAATTAATAATGAAAAATCCTATATCATACATAATTTACTAATGAAACAATTATCGAAGGAACAAGATTGGTCGATTTATGAAGTGGAGGTAAATAAAATTTGGAAATTTTATTATTCTCCACCAGCAACAGTTGGGCAAAATCATGTCAAAATTAAAATAGGGAGGTCATGAAAAATGTCCCAGCGTAAGGAATTCTACTAAATAATTTAGCCAATTAGATATCTAAATAATGAATGGATTATCATGTTCAAGAGATTCAGATTCATTCCCATCAACATAAAATTAAAAACAAATTATTACAATGTTAGAGGATTTCATCCATGAAGACATTGGTCTCTTCTTCTTCGATAACTAGAATCGTAATAATAAAAAAAAGAACTGAAATTATAACAAGAATTTGCATAACATACAAAATATAATTTATTAAATATTGTGACCGAGTAGTTTTTGGTTGAATTCTTCGAACCAAATCCTTGAGCCATGTCCAATCTCCTTCTCTTGCTAAACCAAAAACTTCACCGGTACCTCCCAGCCAATGCTAGGGGCTTACCCTTATCCCCCGGTGAGAAAAGGGGCCACACACAAGAAACCAGAAACAATAGCACCAAAACTTACCTCACAAGGAAGAGCTTCCACTCTTTCCAAGTTTTGGAACCCAACTCTCAACAAGTAAATCAGTTCAAAAAAGAATTGACAACATGACAGTACTTTCCCAAGTGATCCCTTCTCCTTTCCTCTCCATTTATTTTATAGAAAAATTCTCAATGACATGTTTCCTCATGCACAATTAATTAATTTTTAATAATTTAATTAAAGGATTATTCACCCACTACATGTATCACACTCTCCCCAAGTTTCACATGTTAAATTCTTTTTTATTTTATTTATTTAGGCCCAATGTGCTCCTATTTTTTCTCTTGGTTGTTTAGTTACCCAAACCCTTATTTAATTTATGTCATCTAACTAGATTATAGTTTGAGTTGGATTAGGAGTTTTCTTTTAGTTAGGATTAGTGGTAGATTTACTCAAGATGCTACTCTATGTGAACCACCTATTCTCTCATGTTTTATTTTTTTTATTTAAAAATCTCTTTTATTATTTTCATGCACACATGTGCATCTACCCACTTTATTCTTATTTCTTTATTTACTTAACTCGCTAGTCTAATCCCTTTATTCCATTTTTATATTTTAATTTACTCGAGCATCTAGACTTAGACTCTTATTAGATTTCAAGTTTAAAATTTAATAATTCATTAAATACTTTGTTCTAACAAGGTCTAACATTTTTGTTATATTTTCTAGGCCATCTAGATTTTTATTGACTCACAATTTAATTACGCAACATTCCCTTCAAGATGCACCTTCGTGCTCCAAGGGTGCCACTAGCCTTTGACTAGTTTGGAAGTTTGTCTGACAATTGCATTCAACACTCCACTCGGTCGACCTTGTGAGACACTAAAGGTTGTCTAAGGAATAAGGATTATGCCTTATTGTGCACCCCTTTAGAATTATGCATGAGTGATTGTCTCAATCTTCCCTCACAACATCGTGGACCTCTTTGAAGAAGGTAATCGTTAACCATGCATTTAGGTCACAATGAGAGTGTTAGTAGAATGTGATAGGGACTATGCCATAGCTCTCCCTCATCTATTTGGTTTGTGTGTATGACCCCTTTACTCCATCTGTGAGTTGAATTAGCAAATGTCACCAAGCCTACATCCACTAACAAGAACAATGTCAATAATCCATATACATAAATCCATACTAGAATCAATCATAAATCACATGTGTGTAAATAAAATACTCAAACCAATTACAATCCACCACCTGACTCAATACAGAGTCCAAGGAAGTATGTTGATTCCATCGACATCCACAACCTGTCATGTATCCTACACACTCATGAGAACTCGTCAATAATACATGTCAATATATATACATATAAATCATAATGACATCACAATATAACTCATAATCAAAGCATAATCATAATATATCATAACCGGATCACTTGCTCGCAAGTGTCCTCAAAGAATAAGTTAGTATAAAATGTGGTCAGTGGAACTGGATGTTACATAAGGGAGAGTGCTCGATGGTAGGTCCCAATTAGACCTACTTTCATTTAGTGTAGCATTTCCAACTAGTATGTGGGCCTAGTTATCACCAAAAATTAAAAGATTAAAAAGGGGGAAAGACAATGAACCATCCCCCAAAGAGTTCTAATAAATTCTAAATATAATATAAACTAAAAGAAAATTAATATAATCTAACTACTTCTAACCTATCTTGCGAGAGAAAAAACAATATATGAGAACAATTTATAATGGTATCTTAACAGTAGAAATAGTTCATGATAGCCAAGAATATGTTAACGCAATAACATTTCAGATATCATCTCAAATAGTTGACGAAGAGACCTGTAACATCATCCATGTAATCATTAGAAATCATAACAGCATAAGAATCCTAAATATTAAGCATAGAAATAGTCCATATGACTAGCACCTAGAAAACTAAAATAACAAACACAAGTGGGAGTAGTCCCACAAGTATATGGGACTAAGTATAGCCAAGAATATGTTAACGCAATAACATTTCAGATATCATCTCAAATAGTTGACGAAGAGACCTGTAACATCATCCATGTACTCATTAGAAATCATAACAGCATAAGAATCCTAAATATTAAGCATAGAAATAGTCCATATGACTAGCACCTAGAAAACTAAAATAACAAACACAAGTGTAGAGTAGTCCCACAAGTATTTACAAACAATTATGACTTCAAAAATTCCTTTCTTTCTTCATATATCTCAAAATAATAGTATTCACATTCTACACAATGGAAAAATGTCCACTCTTACATCCAATGACTCCTCTTTTATAAGACAAGAGAGACTCTTCAGTTCTAGTTGTTGGACACACCGACTACACTGAGAGGGGGGGGGGGGTGAATAGTGCAGGGCTCTTTTTCCCAAAACTCCTTACTTAACAATCACCATTAACTCGTTAATCATTGTTTTCATTTATAACCAGTTAAGTGTCAACACATATCAACAACATATATCAGCAATATATCATCAACAAGTCATCACCACAAGGAACACAAAGAACACAAGATGTATGTACAATTTTCTTTTTATTACGGACTACAATCCTTGGGGTTTTTCAGCAAMAACTGAATAGAGTACAACTCTACAAGAGTACCAGCTCTATAATGCAAGACTCATCTTATGCCCTCAACACCAACTGAGATGAAGCAACAATACTCAACAGATATCAATCTATACCATAAACAAGTGCATCAACCATTGACCAACCTGTGCCAAACAACTTGTAATCAACCTGTACCACATAAAAGTGCATCCAACCATGTACCAAGTATATAAAAATCATGTGTAAACTACTCATCAACAATGACTCATCAATATGTACCAACATCATCAACTATACACCTGATGTATGTGCTAACTCATCAACTGCTTGTCTCAATCATGACTAGTTTTGGATTAATCAACAACCCTAACTTGAAATAATCATAATTTTGTACCTGTAATGAATAAAGATTTGAAATTGATACACAATGTTTTTCAGTGTGTTTTATGCAATTCCTCTAGGTTTCACTCCTTGGAACCTCTCAGAAAAAGAGTTATAACAAAAATGGCATGCCTTGTTGAATTATGTCTTATTCTAGAGAGTGACCCTGTAGAGCGTGCCCCACACGAAATATTTATTGAATTGATCTGAAAATGTTACATAGAACAATAAAGACTATAATCTAACAAAAAAAAATTGTCTCATGGAATTTAGATCTGTTATGAAGAAGTTATGATGTTTTTACCCGAAACACCTGTTTTAGAGTAGTTTCAGGACTAGCCACAAACCCTATTTTCCACAGAGTGTATCTCCAAAAATACAACGACCCACAAGATGATTTTTTACCACAGACACTTGGATATGTTTCCTCAATGGAATAAAAATCTCACAGTCTGAATCATTCTAGAAAACAATTTATTGCGAAAATGGTGATATGACATGTAAATAACATACCTTAGAAAGCATCATGAAAATAATTTATCCTCCCTTGAATTCCGACCCTCTTTTCTTCACCTTCCCTCTGAAATTCGGCTTAGATATCCTTTGGTTACCTCAGTCACCTATATATCTTCAATATGCTCAAGTGTGCCACACCAAAAATGCTCAAGAAGCTCTCACAAGAAACTCTTCATCAATACTCCAAAAGATATTCTCACAAGAAGCTCTCCATTGATCCAAAAAAAAGGATGATCTACAAGAGACCATTGCTATCTTATTTATAGTTTCATCCTCTAGGTCACTTAACCCATTTTTAGGTCACTTAACTCATTTCTAGGTCACTTAACTTATTTTCCTTATTTTAGGGTTAACCACTTTCCATAAATAGAAAGTTCTCCAATACTTTATCATTTAAATATTCATTCTTGATTTTGTCACCTTAC